>PVJH01002613.1:0-163593 GCA_004026705.1 Nesogale talazaci | reverse complement strand
TTTCAAAGAGGCTCTGCCTAGGTGGCCACACTGGACCTCCCCCGATCCATAAACTCACACCCTGTCATCAAGTTGATGGTGACTCAGATGGACCCTAAGGGTCAGGGTAGTGCTGCCCTTCTCAGTTTCTGAGATTGTAACTCTTTACAGGATTGGAAAACCTTGTCTTTCTCCCAAGGGATGGCTGATAACATAGCCTAATGCATAACCACTGTGCCACCAGGCCCACTCCACAGACTAAGCCCCATTTTTACAGCTCACAGTTCCAGGAAGGATTCTGATTGGCCTGGCTGGGGTCATGAGTTAGCCTTGAGTCAGTGACAATGGAGGGGTGGGAGGGGGGGTGCTGCAGGAGGAGGGGACTCTGAAAGTCTCTAACTGACCAGGCTTTAGTCACCGATGAGGGAGCCAGGTGGAGCTCTGAGTGAGTTCCTGCAGGACACAGATTGAGAATTGCTATGAAGTGCGAAGGAGCGGCAGACCCAGACCCTCACTGCCTGAGTTCAAATCATGGTTTCACCACTTATTGGCAAGTGACTCAGTCTCGGGAACTGCACAGGAGATGGGGGAAGGGATGACACCTACCTCCGAGGCCTCGCAGGACAGGCCGCAGGGCACTCTGGGTAGTACTGCCCCTGTTTCTGTTTGCATTCGAGAACTAGGCCTGGGGCTTCTGGGACAAAGGTGAACGGGAAGTGGGCCCCGTTGCTCTCTCGGGGTGACTCAGGTTCCGAGCTGCGCCACACAGGGTTCACAGGAAGTGGCACTGTGTCCCCTGAGAAATGACAAGGGAGAATGGGCCCGTGCGTATGAGGGGAAGTGGATGAATGGCGGTTAGCGTGAGCCGGGAAACGTGTACTCGGCTAGAATTGCTCAACCAAACTGGTGGCCTGGGCCCTCAGGGCAGGTCCCTCCGTCCTCCGGAGTCCAGGATGATGCATGTCCAAGCTGCAGGTGGGGAGCCCGGGGGAGAGTAGCTGGATGCGGCCTGACCCTGGTGGGGAGTGACAGTGTGAGAGCCGGGGTCCTCCCAGCTGTGAGGACACTGAGGGGGCTTTGGAAGGAGAAGGGGGGAGCATTATTGCCTCAGCTATTTCTGACTTACTGCGCTCACCTTTCTGAGACCCCTGTCCTTTCACTATATTCCTCGGCGAGTCTCTGGGTTCATGCTTCCTTTAGAAACTTCTCTGCCCAAAATTCCACCGTACACACTCCTATCTCCCTCTTGAGGCCGCCGTCTCCCTGTGCCCCTGCCACCCACAGCAGGCTGGTTCTGTCCTGCTTACTTCCCGTCTCTCCCCAAACAAGAACGGCAATGACTTGTGTTTACGGAACACTTGCTACGTGCCTGGCACGAGGAAGAAAGTCCTGGCCACCCAGTTCTGCATGAGCCAGTCAAAAGCCCACGGACGGCAGTGGTCCCATCTGTATCTGGTCTGGTCTACGATGCGGGTGGAGTTCTGGCCCACTAAGAAGGAGATTGCCAGGAGCTGGGGCCCATCTTGGCGGCAGCTGACTGTCAGTGTACCTGTGACTGTGGATGGCAACCCATCTCATGCCCACCCCACCTCCGGGCAACGAGACCTTCTCTTCCGGCCAGCCTCAGACTTCAATCCCATTGGCTCAGATTGGATCACGTGCCCCCCTGACAAGCCAATCGGTGTTGCCCGGGCCCTGGATTATGGGACCACTTGTGCGGTGGGTTCAGCTCACTTGCCCCCACCCGGGGAGGTGGGTATCAGAATGCTGTCTCCAGAAAAGGGAGGGGGGAATGAGGCTGGGTGGGCCCCGACATCTGTGAACGCCACGTCTTCACCAGCTCCCCCAGTGCATCTCACCAGGACCTGCTTCCTCGGAGCCTGGCACCAAGCCCAGAAATGGATCTGGCACCTCTCTGCCCTCTGGGAGGAGGAGAGGGATATAAATAAACGTGTTTCCAACGCTGTGTGATGCGTGCTGGGAGGGAGCAGCCTACAGAAGGCAAGGTCGTTAAGCTCATCTCTAAGGTGAGGCGAGAAAGGGCTACCTAGCAGGCAGGGACAGCTCAGCAGAGAGCAGAGGTGGGAAGGGGCAGGGTGTGTCCAGGGAAGCAAGGGCCTCCAGGCCTCGGAGGACCATTGGGGTAGCTCTTGCAGGGCTCAGCAAACCCTGCCCAGGCGTCTGGTCTGTGTCTGGTGGCAGTAGAGGGCCATCGACAGCTGTAGATCAAAGCAGAGGAAGGTTCTAGATGGACTTGTGCCTTCTGGGGATGAGCTGGTGGGCGTGGCAGAGGAAGGACTGGGGCAGGGAGCAACTGGAAGGACAATGGGGGCACTGTGGCCATTGTCCCGGGGCAGGCAGGGCTGGGCGTCAGAACCAGGGCAGAGGCAGCGACTGCCCTAGTTTGTCTGCCTCGAAGACCCCTCGGCTCAGCATGCCTGGGTCGGAGCTCAGATCTCCACCTTCGCCACATGTCCAGGTCCTAACATGCTGCCCCCAGGAACCCGGCACCTGTCTGCCTGTCACTCTATGATATCCTGCTGGCTTGCCTGTGGCTATTATGTCATGGGTCTTTCAAATGCCATCGAGGTCACCCTTGGAGCTGGTTTCAGGGGACCTCACAGACTAAGGTAGATGACTAGGGGAAAGGACCGAACCATCAAATTTGGGGAAACAGAAAAGAAGAAAAAGAGAAGGCCACTGAGCTTCTCACAAGCTGGGGACCTTGTCTGACCACCTACTGGCAGACACTCAGTCTGTGCCGAGGGAACTGCTGCCCACCTTCATGACTCCAAGGTCCCAGCGGCACTTCCCGAGCTGGGTTGGATTGTGGCGGGACTCGGAATGCGGAGAAACAGCCGGAAACCTCCGACCGTCATCAGGGCACAGGCTCCCGGCGGCAGCAAATGTTGGTACACTGGTCAGACATGGCCCGGGCCGCTTGAAGACCGCTCTCCTGCGTCCAGGTGAGCTGCAGCCGGGACTGGGTGGCACAGCAGTTTGACCCAGACGATCGACGATGACGCCGCCAAGAATTGGCAAATCGAAGAGGAGCCGCGTCACATCCGTGGTCAAAAAGAACTTGACTTCCTCGCTTTTAAATTGGAGTCTGGGTGAACCTCTACAGAGCACGTTGGCTTTCCCATCTCCAGCCAACCCCGGAGCCCCACGCTGCCTCCTGACCTTGGGTGCAGGCCCTTCGATGAATCGGCCCTTGTCCTGGTTCCGCCCTGCCCTCCCGGCTTACACCCTTCTTTCTCTCCTGCCCCTTCTCTTCTTCTGAGCTTTGGATTTGGGGGATGCAGCACTCTTTGTCCGCTGTGATCTATTGTTCTGAGCAAGAGACTCCTCTCCAGAGTAATCAGTTGCTTCACCACACTGTCTATTGTTGGCTAAAAGTTGGTCCCCTGAGAGTGAAGGTTGTTGGAGGGCCACAGGCTCGAGGGTCCCGCCAGTCTCAACAGACCAGTGTGTCTCACCCAGAGCATCCCGCGGTCTGCCTGGAAGCTCAACACTGTTGGTGACAGAACGCCCCCCACACGTCTGCATGGAAACTACGTTACTGCGACTACTATTCCCATCTGCAACCCCGGGGGAGGTAGACATGGAAGATTATCACCAACCATGGCAGTCTAAAATTGATCAAAGGTGTTCTCAAGAGGGATTGAGAACTACTGGTGATTGGAATGGGAAAACCAGAAACAAACCAAAAAGTCAGTCATTGGAACATACAGCCTCCGTTACAGGAATGGTGCTGGAAAGGCCACGATAGAATTTTGTAAGATCGACGATGCTTTCCTTTCACCCTTATCAAGGATGCGTCCACATACAGACCTCCCCAGATGATATTCACGGGAAGGAAGCTAATCTTCGATACCCGGGGAAAGCTCAGCGACATCCGTCAGACCAAGACCAGGGTGGGATGACAGGAGGGACCATCCATGGCTCGGTGTTGTCAGGAGAGAGAAGGACATCATGTTGGATAAAGGAAAGGGCCAGCGGGAAAGAGGAAGGCCAGGCACAAGGAGGACAAGAAGGAAGCAAATACCCTGAAATGCATTGAGATCGGATTGTGGCGGTGAACCGTGGAGTTGTCTGCGGGGTGAATTATATGCCGATAAAACTGTCTAAAGAACGAAAATAAATCAGAAAGCAAAGTTACATGAGAACAAGAAGAACAAGAGGAAGACTGTCTGGAAGATGGATTGACATGGTAGTTGCCACAACGGGCTCACCAGAGCGAGGTTTGTGAGGATGGGGTTCTTTCTGTCATGCTCTGAGTCCCCACAGACGTTCAGCCCAAATAAGGGCAACAGTGGTACCTCCCTAACGCCACACGCACATAAAGTTTGTTGGCGATAACTCCAAAATAACCCACGGGGAGCTGCCAGATATTCAAGCTGGAGTCAGACGAAGACTTGGGGCAAAGGATCCCGTCGCTGATGCCAGATGGACACAGGCTGAAAGCAGTGAGGACCGGAAAGATGTGCCTCTGCCTTTTATTGGCTGAACAAAGACACTGGACTCTGGGCATCATAACAAACCGCGGATCACGCTGAGAAGACTCCAGAGCACTTCCTGGTGCTCTTTAGGAGCCCGTTCATGGACCCAGAGGCAATCGTTTGAACAGAACCTGGGGATGCTGCATGGTTAAAATCAGGAAAAGTGTGTGTCCGGGTTGTATCCTTCCTCCATACTTATTCCGTCGGCATGCTGAGCGAACAACTCGGGAAGCTCTCCGGGTGGGAAGTAGGACCTGGCATCGGGATTGGAAGAAGACTCATTCAAAACCTCTGCCACTGAATTAATTCCGACTCACAGCAACCCCACAGGACAAAGGAGAAACGCCTCAGAGGATTTCCGAAACGACACCTTTATGGGCGCAAACAGCCTCGCCTTTCTCTTGTGTGGTGGCAAGTGGTTTTGAACCACCCACCCAAACTTCAGCCGTTGTGCCTTCAGGGATCCCGATAGATGCATTGGCCGTCTGCTCGATAGAAAGGACCCCATCCTGCGGGAAGTAAGGAAGTGAGGAAAGGAGGCTCTCGCTGTGATGGTCAGAATGGATGAGACCACACAGGAAGACCCAGAACTCCTCACCCTGGACCAGGAAGTAACGCCGTGAAGAAGGGAGAAAAGTATATTGACATTGTCAAGAATTTCATTTTACACTTAAAACGGTTGTTAGGACAGCTAACTGGTTGTTAAATTAAAACAATGAAAATATCAAAATGTTGTTTATTTCATGCTATCCCTTAAATAAGAGCAATTGACCCCAAATCAAACCAAACTTACTGTCCTCCAGTCCATGCTGACTCATAGCGACCGTAGAGGAGAGACCAGAACTTCCCCTGAGAGTTTCTAAGACAGTAAGGCTTCAGAGGAGGAGAGAAGCCTTATCTTTCTCCTGAGGAGCAGCTTGTGGTTTTGAACTACTGGCCTTGGGAATCACAGCCCAGTTCCTAAGCACTATGTAACCAAGATTCCCTTAAGAACAATAAAACAAGCGCACAAACTACATTATGTTTTAAGAAAGAGCTGTAAACGACTAATGAAAAATATTAAATAATGACCTGATGAAACAATAAAACTGTTATTGAAGATTTTTAAAATTTCATTTTATCTGACTCCACCATTATTGCTCATGGAAATAGTCATCAAGCCATCAAATGGTGCTTTTGAATTAAAGGATTTCGGTAAGGGACCTCTCCCAGGGCCTGTCAGAAGCATGAACAAATCTGTCTTGGCTGAAGCACAGCCTGTGTTGCCGGAGAAGTGGGGCTGGTGTCTCATGAACTTTGGGCATGTTATCAGAAGGGGCCAGTCTCTGGAGAAGGAGGTCGTGCTTGGTAAAATTGAGGGTCGATGGACAAGGGGAAGAAGCTTAATGAAATGGACTGGCCACGGGGTGAGGCTGGCCCAGAACTGGGCAGGGGTTCCTGCTGTTGTCCCTCGAGTCACTGTACATTGGAACTGACCCAACAGCACCAAACTTGGGATACAGTAGTATCCCAATTGTTCACACACACACACACACACACACACACACACACACACACTCCCTCAGGCCATCTTGTGGGTCCATCTTCAAGATCTACTTGAATCTCACCACCCCCCGGGCCACTCTTATCCCACCCCACCCCCATCATCTGGCACCTGGACAAGAGGCCCTCTCAATGCCACAACCAGCTTTCCTCCCAGAACGCCTAGAGCAGCGCTTCTCAACCTGTGGGTCCATCCGCGGTTGCCGGATTCACAGTAGCCAGATGACAGTGATGAAGTAGTAACAAAAAGAATGTTATGGTTGAAGGGGGGCGGGTGTCCCCACAACACAAGGAACTGTATGGAAGGGCTGAGGCATGAGGAGGGGTGAGAACCCCTAGAAGGATGCCGCACCAAGAGAATGCCCCAAACGGGAGTGCTTGGGACTCATCAGGAGATCTCCTTCACAGTGAGAAAAACCTCACAAGTCAGTTCCTAGGCTGCGACACCTCAACCGCTCAGCCCTGGGAACTTTCTGACTCACCTCAACCACCTCCCCCACCCACTCATTGGCTTCCTCTCTCCACTCCCCCAGTCGCCTTCACCCCTCCCTCAAGTGCATCCCTCACCACTCAGTCACCCCTGCTTGCCCCCCCTTTCCCTCTCCCTTGACCACCTCCCCTGCTCCCTCAACGTCTTCTCTTCTCCCCAACCACCTCCCCAAGCCGCACTCCCTCACGATCCCCTCCATCCCCTCCATTGTCCCCCCTCAGTGACCTCACCACCACCACCACCGCTGCCTCTTTCCTCCCGAGACCCTCCCCTCTGCTCCATCCACACTGGCCTCAAAGAGGCCCACTATGCCCTAGTCAAGGCCTGCGATTGTGCCAGAGAGCAGCACATAGTAGGTACTTGGTAAAGATGGGCAAATGTAGGTCTGGGAGACGCAGGCCTAAGCCTGTCAGGAGCTGTGGGGAGAGGGAGGCGCCAAAGGTATGCTGAACAAAGCATCTGCATCCTAGCTGGTCTCTGGGGAGGGGCCCCCACCCCTACTCCCCACTCCTCCTGAGAGGTCTTTGGTGCCAGAGGCACAGTCTGGCTGGAAGCAGGAAGTGAAAGGACAGGAGGTCTCTTCTTAGCTGGGGCCTGATCCCCCATGTCCCCTTAGCCCTTCCCAGGAAGTGGGGAACACCAGAATACAAAGGGAGCTCAGCAACAGTGAACACAGTGACCCTGGGAGGTCACCACACCACCCGCTTTGTCTCTGAGGCCTGGTCTCTCCTGTCACGTTTCTTAGAAAGACTGTACATTCGCAAAGCCACCTTCCCCACAAGCACGTGGGACCTGACACGAGTGGTGTCATGTGCTCCGTCTGCTGGTGGTGACAGTGGAGCTGGGGTCCGGCACGGGGCAAGGTCGGATCTCAGGCAACCACTGACGCACCGTTTGTGTCTGCTCGTCCACGGTCAGTCCTCAATGGACCTCGTCCCCTCTCTCCCCTCCTGTTTCCGGTTGAGCTCCCTTCCTTCCTCACCCTCTGAACTCTGTCGCTGAGTAAATGCTGCCCTTTGGATCGTAAATGGTCGATGATTCTACCACAGGGATGAGTTCAGCCCCAGAACTAAGGGGGAGGGGGGATGGCGGGGCCCGTCTGACCAGTGAACGTGGCTTCTCCTATGGTTTTGAGCTCTCTTCTGCATCTTATTCCCTTCCCTCTGGGACCTTCTAACAGTGATCCTGTTCAGGGCCGTTGGCTGGGCACCATCTAGCTCTTCTGGTCTCAGGTGGTCAAGGTTTGATTCATGTGTCATGGTCTGTTGGACTCACAGCCTTTCAACTTTTGTATGTCTTTCCATTTTTATCAATCTTCTGTCCTCGGTCAGAGGGAGGGGAATGCTATCAAAATGGGTAAGGGTCTTGGTGGCATTTGAATGTTTCACAACGCCTCAACATGGAGTATTATCATGGTTCCTATTTTCCAGGTATGAACTGTAGTCCAGAGAGATTGAGTTACCTGGCCAATGGCTCATAGTTGTTCACTGGCAGAGCCGAGATTTGAACCCAGGCCCTCGGATTGCAGAATTCCTTCTCCTTAGCTAGGACGCCAGATTCTCTGTCTTTAGCAATCACTAGGGAGGAAGAGACTCTGGGAGGGGCAGGCAGCCAAGGAGAGAAGGCCACATGCTGGCTTAAACCCTGGGCCAGCTCTCAGGCTTCTGGCTGGAAAAGCACCTCTCCTCCCTGGACCTCAATTTCCACCTCCATGAAACAGAGGGAGGGATTCTTGCTGGGAGGGAGGGCCCCTGAACTCCCAGAACTGCTTTGTAAGCAGGTAAACCCAAAAGAGAGGTGTGACGACCCCAACGGATGCCCCTCCAGCCCCTCACAGCTTGGTCACCAAGCACGCCAACCCAAGATCACGGTCCGCCACCTCCCTGCAAATCCATCCTGCAAATCCCCAGCCCGTGTGCTTGCTCGGGGTCCTTGCCCACCGCCCTTGTCCCCAAGCCCAGGGCCCCACAGACAGATCCTGAGGGAGACACAGACGAGGGCAGGCTCAGACACAGTGAGCACACACGCCCAGGGCACGCAGAGTCCGAGACACACACGTGGATCCAGGTGCACGGCCCAGCCCACGGATTCAGCCACAGGCATGCCTAGAGACACACGGACAGATACACAGTGGTGCTGAAAACCACCAGCCTGCTCAACCCCACCCCCACATTGGACCCAGGTGGGTAGCACACAGACACAGGCAAACACACATACTTATCACACACCCATGTACAAGTACACACACACACACACACACGCTCTCCGGCATCACACGTACACTGGCACCCACCCACACACTCACACCATACTCCCCGGGGCGCCCGGAACAGCCCCATGCCAAGCGTCCGGGGAAGGTGTCCCAGAGAACAATGCCTCCCCTCTGCCACCATGCGCACAGACACAGGGGCCATTGTCAGCCCAGTGCACCGCACAGGCTGCCTCTCTGACAGGTTCTCCCAGAAGGCGTGCCTGCGAGTGGGGGCGGAAGGCTGGCGGCTCCCTGGGGCCACCTGCTCCCAGCCACCCACCTGGGGACTCTGCTGTTCCAAAGCCTCCTGCCCAGTCCTGCAGACAGCCGGGGTGGGGGGTGTTTAACCCCCTGGCCCACCCGCCTCCTACCACCTCTTGGTGGGAGGCAATGAACTCTTCGTCAGAGGCAGTCAGGCAGGGCTCAGTATCCAAAACTTTGACTGGAGATTCCGCTCCATGCTGTGTGACCTGGGCCGTGATTTTACATCTCTGAGCACCCCTCTGGAAAACAAGACCATGAATGCTACCGGCTACAAAGCAGGGTTGGTGGAGCAATCGTTGGAGACGGCATGTGCAGAACACCGGGCAGTCCCAGTCCTGGCTCCCTTTCCCACCCCCACGGCCTCAGGCAGTGGGTGTCCCCTCTACAGCTCTGTCCTCTCACCTTGGAGCTGCGGCAGCCACTGTGTCTCCCTCAGGGGCGTCTGGCACACAGTAGGTGCCCGGTCAGATCATGATCAGACATGGACTGGCATTTCTCAACTGAATGAGACCTTCTATTTGTGCCCGAGACTAACATGTTCTGCACAACGGCCAGGCACCTCGCCTGGAAGCTGCCCTGCCTCACTTGGCCACAGTGATGTGTACAGCCCATCCCAGGCTCTTCCCCCTTCCCCCCCCCCGAGGTTCTAGGGGGGGCAGCTAGGGGCACCATGCCTGATTGCCACACAAGTCAGGCTTCGGTGAGGACCAAATGGGTGCGAGATGGAGCATGCCCTTCCGTGAGGGCCCTGATGCCAGGCACCCCGCCCCCTCCGGGAAGGCCCCCATTTCTCAGGACCTGAGCCATCTCAGCCTCAGCTTTCTGCTCAAATGCCACCCTGCCTCCCTCTTCTGAGCCATCATCAGAAACACCCACCACGCCTCCTGACTTTGGACTCCATGTACATTGGCTTCGGGAGCCTTGGGGGTGATGTGATTAGGTATGCAGCTGCTCACAGAAGGTTAGAGGTTCGAGCCCAGTGATGCTGCGGCAGAGAGACCTGGCATTCTGCTCCTGTGGAGATGAGGAAGCCCGGTGGGGCTGGGTGACCCTGTATCCAGCAAAAATCGCTAGGAACCGGGACCTTTTCCTGGCAGATCCTGTCCTCACCTTACTGGCTTGCCCTGTTCCTCATCTCTCTTCTGTCCGACTCTCGGCTCTTGCACTGTGACACTCATAACCAGATGCTTTGCACGGCAGGGATTCATCCCGTGGTGGGACGTTGAGCGGCCTTGTTGGTCTGTGCCCACTCAATGCCAGCACAGCAGCCAGAGCACATGCTCTCCTGAAATGCTTCTCCACGTCTTTTGGTGAACTCCTACCGACACCCGAGAAGCCAGGAAGACTCTCTCTCTGAAGGGGGTGGGACAGGGTGCACAGGAAAGTTCCTACTGTGTGCCAGTGGGCATCCACAGCCCAGCTGCACCCCGCCTCATCCCTGTGCCCTGGAAGAACTCGGGCCAGTGAGGACAAGCCTGGGTCTCGGGAGGAGCCAGAGCAAGGGGTTTTATGTGACATCTCCTAGCACTTCAAATATTGGCAACAGACTCACACGTTTAAAAACCTGTCAGGGCCAAATCAAACGTCTCCCGGCACTGGATCTGCTGGGGGATGGCTCCCCACTGAGGCTTCTCCCATCAGGCAGCAGGGTCTGGTGACGCTGGTATATGATCAAGTTCGGAGACGGTCTTTCCTGGTGTCTCACCTGCATCCCTTTGCCTGTAGCAGCTGTGGGAGGGGTCAGATCCAGAGGCCCCTGGCTCAGCCCAGCCTGGCTCAGCCCAGCCCAGCTCTAGGGCTAGGGAGGAGATTCTGGGGGGGTTGGCTACCTCGCAAAAAAGCAAAGGTGGGGAAACCGAGTCAGGCCTGGGTCTCATGGGGCTGGTCCTGTAGTCACATGGTATCCTGGAACCCAGCGGCTATCTTTTCTGGAAAGTCCCTCTTTGGGAACTGGCTAACTGCCAGAGAGAGAGGAGGCCCAGGGTCTCCTAGCCTCTGAGGCTTCTGCAAATCCAGCAGCTCCCTAAGGGTCCTGAGACAGGACATTTCAGAAACAGAAAGTTGAGAGCATGGGACTGGGAAGCATGGAACTCCATGTCCTTGGGGCACGAACCTTATTCTCCAGCCCTGAGGTGGTCAGGCATGATGCAGGCTGAGCCCCCCGTGTGAGTCAGAAGGTGGGAGCCAGGTAGGGAGAGAGGGCCTCGCAGCGTCTCCCAGCTGCGCAGGGAGCCCCTCGTTCTGCCCACCACACCTTCTCCCTCCCCATCCACGGCTCTTCTTCCTCAACTGCTTCCCTGGACCTGGTCTGTTCCTCCATTGGAGAGATGGGATTATGGGGGAATGTTTGATTGTATTTGGGGTGACCATATACCTACCAAAATAGGTTCTAGGCTTCATGATTGGTGGCATGAGCCACCCACGTCACTTTTTGTCGACACCCTCACCACTTCAGATCTAGGCTTTGGCACCTGAGTCTCCTATCCCCAGCCTCCTCCTCCATTGCCGGTTCCTGTTGTCCATGTGAACGAAGAGAACAGTGCTCAAAGGTGACCATCTCTGCTGATTGAGCTGCCTGCTAGGTAGTTGAAGGGTGACTTCAAGGACAGTTCCAGGTCCAAGTTTACTCGGGGTCATCTTCTTGGGGAGTCTCCCAGACTCCGTGGATCCAGTAAGTCTGGTTTCCCTGCAAACCTGAAGTTCCTATTTTCCTTTTGGGGGGAGTGAAGTTTTGATGATAAGATAGAGGAGGCGTTGGAAGGACCCGGCGTTCATGGAGGGTGAGGGGGTTGCGGGGGGGATTGCTGACTCTGCCTCAAATGTGCAGCGTGATCTGGGCAAGTCCCTGGCTCCCAGCGCCATGCTGCCTCCAGGGACAACCACTTTCTTTTTCTTGTAAAAGGAAGAGAAATTGTCAGCCCTTCAGTTTCACTCTGAGCTAGCCTGTGTCTTTCCAGTAACTGAAGGGCAGGGGGCTGGGCCAGGGGCTGGAGGCTGCCAATAGAGGCCCCGGGGGCTGTGGTCTGGGCCACCTGGCTCCCCTTTCATCCCCTTCTTCCTGCACCCTGGCCCGCTACCTCCGATAGCTGTGGCATCTGGTTTTCCTCCAGCACCGAATGTGAAACTGTCCTGGGGGCACCTCGGGAAGGAGCCTGCCTCTCTCCGAGCTGCGGTCTCGGTCGGTCGGAGTTAGGTCTTCTTAGACGCCTGCTTGCACGGGGTGGTGACCTCTGAGGCTAAAAGCAGAATTGCTTTTCAGTAAATGCTGTTGCTCAAAAGGAAATTGTTACCACCGCCGCTACCTCGAGACTCTTCCAAGTGCCACCCCGCCCACCAGGCCCAAGGTTCAGGAGAGGGTGTGGGTCTCTCCTGGGCCCTCAGGGAAATTCTGGCTGGTCTGCTGACCCTGGCTTGCTGCGGCTGCCCCTCAAGTCCCACTTCGCCTAAAGCAGCCTCTCCCAGGACACCAAGATTCTGCTGACTCTTGCACTTTGTTCCCAAAACTTGAATCCTCTTGGGGATGCCACCAGGGAACTGGGGTGGGGTTGCCACCCCAAGGGAGTTGATTGCCCCTTATTTATTTATTTGAGGACGAATGACCTTTTTGATGGCTCGCTTTCCTCTGTTTCCTCTTCGTCTCTAAGATTGGGGTGAGAACCCGCCCATGAGAAGAGCTCCCCGTGGCAACTGGCCACGTCGCTCTCGTAAGGTACCCGTCCACTCAGTTCCAAGTCATGGCCACCTTCTGGCCAACAGCCTGAAACTGAAAGAGCCATCCTCATGGTCAGTAGGTTTGAACCCAGGGTTGAAGCTACTGTGTCAACTCTATTAGATACGTCAATAACCCCAGGTAGACCAAGCATCGGAGAAGGACATCACACGTGGTAAAGAGAAAGATTGGCCCATTGTAGGTACCGATAAAGATAAGCTGGTGGTTCATCATGAAAATGACCCTGAATTTAAAACAGATAGACCAGGGCTTCCACTTCCATGCCACCATATACTTACTATGGGCATTTGGATGAGACCGTTTGCCTCTGTGAGCCTCAGTTTCCTCTGAATAGTAATACTATTGATCGCTCCAAGTTTGGGGGAGACTTTGCTAAGTGGGAGCATGCATGGCATGGCTCACCTAGGAGTAGGTGCACAATAAGCAATCATTGCTTCCCCTTCTGATGTCCAGAGGGTCACTCCTGATCGGCATTTGAGCAGCCCGGCCCACAGACCTAGCCATGTGCCCCCTACATTCAGAAACCCCCATGCAAATAACTCAGGGACGTCGGACCTTGAAATGAGAAGATGGAAGAAGAATGGATGCATTTCATATATGGTGGTGGTGAAGCATATTGACAGAACCTTTCAGAAATGATGGCAACATATATTCACATGTGCTTGATCCCCTTGATGTATGGATTGTTATGAGCCCCATCTGATAGAGTGATTTATTAATTGTGCTAGTCTGGGTAGGCTAAAGGATCAAATTTCAGAGACACGCATATGGATATAAGGAAAAGGTTTATATACAAGAGGAACAGGGCAGTGAGCCCAGTCCAGTTCAAAGTCATAGGTCCGATATTAACCCACATGCCTGAAATCAGTCTATAAAGTCTCCTTCCGACTCACAAAGTCACAGGTCAGTGGGTGCAGAATCCCGGCGCTGGCAGGGGTGTCCACATGACTCCTCGCTTCCAGGGCTCAGGGTCCATCAACAGCAGAAGCAACTCATCGCAGGCAGAGGTCTCCATGTGGCTTCCCCGGCTTCAGAGGTCTGGCTCCATCAGGGCAAAGCCATGTGGTCTCTCCACCACTGGCTCCTCCAGCTTCTCGGACGCTCCCATCTTGTCTTGTCCGTGATTCATCATCTCTGAGACTAACTCCCAACCATGAGATTTCCCAGAAGTCTCAGGAGAAAGCCATGCCCACATAGAGGTCTCATTGGCTACTTCATGGCTATCTCCAGATTAACAGGCTAGACTCCACCCCTACATTTCAATCATAACATTAACATAAGCACATGACGGCCACATTAATTAAACGAATAGAAAGTACCATGGGCTGCCATCAGAGCAGCTGGGTTACATGAAGAAGCGTGTGACAGCAGGACCGGAGGAAGGCTTGTTCACAACCTGCGGTGTGTGGCTGGCACAACCCTGCTTGCTGCAAGTGAGGGAGACTCGAAACACTTGCGGATGACAATCAAGGGTTGCAGCCTTCAGCGTGGATGACAGCTCAGTGTGAGGAGGAGAGGTTGAAGGTGTCAAGGACTTTGTCTTGGTTGGCTCCACAGTCAATGCTCATGGAAACCGCCATCAGGAGAGCAAATGCCATATTGCATTAGATAAATCTGCTGCGTGAGCTCTCTGTAGAGCATTGAAGAGCAAGGACACAACGGTGAGGACTAAGTTGACTGACCCGAGCTCGGGTAGCCTCCATTGCATTGTGTGTAGGTGAAGGTTGGACACTGAATGAGGAAGAAGGGACGCATTGGGATGGTGATGCCGGCGAGGAGTACTGAAAGGGCCGAGGACTGCCGAAAGGATGAATCCATCTGTCTTGGAAGAAGTAAGACCCGAGTGCTCCTTCGAGGCAAGGGTGGGGAGACTTCATCTTACACACTTTGGACAGAGTGTCAGGAGAGATCCGTCTCTGGAGAAGGACTCCTGTGGGAAAACTGCAGACTGCGTGGGATCCTAGGCTACCTTGAGATTACCGTGGTGGAAGGATGGTGAAATAGGGATGGATTGACACCGTGGCTGCATCCGTGGGCAAGGGAACCCTTGTGAGGCTGGCGCGGGACCAGGCAGCGTTTCGTTCTGTTGTGCACAGGGCCGCTCTGGATCGGAACCAGCTCCATGGCACCTAACAGCAGCAACGTGGGCTGCCCAGAGAACGTACAGGTCTGTCTGGTAGAAGTGCAGCCAGAATGACCCTCCGCGGCAAGCATGGCGAGGCTTTGTCTTGTGTACTTGGGGCCTGTGGTCAGGAGAGACCAGTCCTTGGAAAAGGACATCTTGCTTGGCAAAGTTGAGGGTTAGCCCAAAAATAAAGAGAAGGATCCTGGGCCTGATGAATGGACAACCTGGAGTGGGCAGCATCTCACTCTGCTGTTCAGAGAATTGCTCTGGGTCAAAACCAACTTGACGACACCTAACACGGTCAATAAGTACTTAACAAGGGATGAGAGACAATGATGCTAATCTCAGGGAGCATCGTGTCCCACTCAGCAAGCAGTTTCCCCACCGGCGTCAAGATCAGCTCCCAGGATGGGAGTCATGACTCCAACCTAAAGCGGTCCAAGGGCACCTTGAGGTCAGTCCCCCCATGTATCTGCCTTCTTTGCTGCTCTGCCTCCATAGAACAGAGTAGAATTGTCCCATTGGGTTCCCTAGGGTGTGATCTTTATGGGGATACAGAAATTGCAAAATGATATCATTGCTATCACTTGCGGGTAAAGTCTTTCATGATCATTTAAATATAAATAAAAACGGTCTCAGTCGTTCATCAACAGGGGGTGACCAGAAACTCAAGCCGGGTCTGCCAACGTCAACCAGATCTTGGTTGAAAGCATAGACTACCAGAAAGATGATTGCTTATGTCTTATTGACTATGCAAAGGCATCTGACTGTGTGGGTCATAAAAACTATGGAGAACCTGGAGCAGAATGGGTCTTCCAGAACGTCCTTGTGAAACTTCTTAAAATCTTGAGGTAACTCCAGATCCATGTGCAACTCCCACATACCCTTCACTCTGTTTCCCCAATGAGAACAAATTTCAAAGCCATAACACAATATGGAATCAGGCCTGACAATGATAGAGTCAAAATGCAGATCATATCCATTGCCACAAGAAACCCTCTTGGTGCACTGTCATAGCCCCACCTACTCCCCCCACCCCCGTCTTGATGCCAGGCAATCTCTAATCAGTCCTCTTTGTCTAGAAACTTGTCGTTTCAACCATACTCAGAGTGACACTCTTGGAAACCCAAAAGGACAGTTCTACCATCTCCTGTAGGGCTGCTATCAGTCAGAGCTGACACTAGGTCAATGACTATAATATAATATATAATAGTATACATAGATATGATCATACAGTGTGCAACTTTGGGCTTTTTAGCTCCTTTAAATTTTTTTTTTTACCCTAACCTGCTCCTTTAAACTTTTAACAGTTTTATTGGGCTAACTTCCAGATCATACAATCCAATAGTTCAATCACTTTAAAAAGAGTTGTGCACTCATCACCACAATCAATTTTAGAACATTCTCTTCTTCCTTGTGCTATCAGATCCTCATTTCTCCCAACCTCACCAGCCACACCCCCACGAAACCATGAATTCAATTACTGACTATAGATTTACCGATTGTGGATTCCATATACAGAAAAACATGTGAACCCTCTCCTGTCCCCCCACCCCGCCCCGAAGACAAACCCAACAGCATTAACAAAGTCAAACAGAGGAAAACCTCAATCACAAAGACAGCAGAAAGTATCATCCTTTGGCTTGTATTACCCTACATAATTCCCCTAATTCCACACAGTTCATGTGGTTTGTCTCAATATAGCTTCCCTTTTTATTGCTCAGTAGCATTCCATGATATCAATGTACATCGTTTGTGGAACTGTCTGCCCGTGAAATAACCCTGTTATTTATTCCCTCAAGTGCAGTTATACAGTCATCATTGGTATCAGCTCCCCCTCCTCCCGGTTCCCTCCCCTCTCTTCTTGTACCCTCATTACTCCCTTTACTGTTTCTGAAGGGTTATCTATCTTGGCTTTCATATTCCAACACTCTTAATTACACAAGTGAACATGCAAAGATCTAACAAGGTTAATGCAGTTTTTTTAAAAAAAAAAAAAGGATCATCAGAGCAGAGGGAAGAAATATTAAAAAACCAGAGGATAGTTATGTGTTTCATCAGTGGCCTGTTTAGTTTTAAGAAACTGTCTCCCAGGTGGCTGTGCGATTTTACACTCACACAGCAAGGTAGGAGGGACCTTGCTTCTCTATAGCCTCGTCAGCATTTATTGTTGCCGTTACATTTTCTTACAGTTATTCTGAGAGGTGTGCAGTGATCATTCATTGTGGTTTTCATGTACATTTTCCTAGTGGCTAATGATGTGGATATCTTTTCATGGGCTCGTTCATTGGAACATGCCCTTCATTGAGCTTATCTGTTCAAGTGTGCTCATTTTTCAACTGAATCTGTTGCCGCTGTTGAGACTGCTGAGAGTCCTTGGCATATTCTAGATACTTATTTTTTGGATTCTAGCTACAAGGAGAGACTGCCAAAAACATGCTTACCTGTGTTTGATTGATTGCATAAAGGCAATTAGTCGTGTGGCTCACAGGGCATTATGGATCATGTGGCGAAGAATAGGAATTCCAGAACTCTTCATTTGGGCTCCTGAAGCACCCAGGCCTGGATCTAGGTTGAGTCATGCTCACCGAAGAAAGGGAATTAGCTTTTCAGCCTCATCCCTGCGCAATGGCTCCTGCAAAGAAGGGCAGTGAGAAGAAGGAGGAGGTTGTGACCAGCGAGTACCCCATCCACATTCACGAGGGCATCCATGGCATGGGCTTCAAGAAGCATGCCCCTGGGGTGTTCAAGGAGATTCGGAAGTTTGTCATGAAGGAGATGGGGACACCGGATGTATGAATCGATGCCAGGTTGAACAAGGCTGTCTGGGCCAAAGGAATCGGGAATGTCCCCTACTGTGCCCGTGTAAACAGGAGGAAGAAACCCCCAAACGAGCTCTGCACATTGGTGGTCTACGGGCCGGTCCCCACTTTCAAAACCTACAGACAGTCAATATGGTTGAAAACTAGTGGCTGATTATCTAATAAAGGTTTTAAAACTGAAGGAAGAAGAAGAAAGGGAATTATTTACAATCAGGAAAGATGTGTCTCTGGCATCCTGTCACCAGGCTTACTTAATCCATATGCTGAGTCCATGATTCGAGCCGCTAAACTAGAGGAAGAAGACTGCAGCATCGGGCCTGGAGGAAAGCTCATTAGCAGCCTGCAATATGCAGGTGACACAACCGTGCCGCCTGAAAGTGAGGAGGACTTTAAACACTGGCCGATGAAGATCACAGAGGTCAGCCTTCACCGTGGAGTACACCGCAACTTAAAAGAAACTCCTCACCAACGGGACAGTAAGAAGTGTCACGATGAACAGAGATAAGAGTCAGCCTGTGAAGGATAGTGTGTTACTGGGATTCACAATCGATGCTCACGGAAGCAGACGTCAAAAAATCCAACAATGAGCAAAGATGGCACTTCGAGGGCTCCAGTCATGCCAAAGCTGGTCGCTGAATAAGGAATACCAGAGAAGCAGGGAGACCTCTGATGTATGACGCTGATGAAGCATATTGACTAGACCAGGCATCCTCAAACTACGGCCCGCGGGCCACATGCGGCCCGCCGAGGACATTTGTCCAGCCTTGGGTGTGTTTGCTGCCGCTGCCTGTCCTGCTTAGCAGTCGACTCATCTTGGGCCTGCAGTGCATTTGTTCAAAGCTTGTTTGTTTGTTTGTATTAACTATAGTCCGGCCCTCCAATGGTCTGAGGGTCAATGAACTGACCCTGTTTGAAGAGTTTGAGGACCCCTGCACTAGACCATGAGTGTCTGGTGGAAGGGACAGTCAGTCTTGGGAGAAGTGGAGCCAGAATGCCCCTGAGAAGGCAGGTGGTAGAGACTTCATCGCATGGTCTTTGGGTTGGTTGTCAGAGGGACTAGTGCTGTGATGTTGCTGTATGTCATGAGAATTGTCGTATTATTGTATGTAAGCAGCTTCCCAGCCAGGGAACTACACTTCCCAGCTTCTCTTTACATCTTTGATGTCATGAATGATAGCCAATGGAATGAGAGAGCCTCCATGCTGGGTAGAGTAGAGGGTGGTGAAGAAGAGAAAAGCCCCCCCCATGTGATGGACCACCCCAGTGATGGGAGGAATGAGTCCAAACAGCGCCCAGAAGCAGGCAGCCGCTTGTTTGGCTGTGGATGAAGTCTCTGAGTCAGAATGGACCTCTCTCATCATCCTCCTCACAGGACAAAAACAGCAAAACAAAACAACAAGTAAAAACTTTTTTTTTTTTAAGAGGTACAATTTATTCCATTTTCCTCCTTTGGCGTAGATGTTCGCATCAAGGCTCATCCTTCTTTGCCCGCATAGTTTAAAAATGTTTGAATGACGTCTGTTCTACATTTGGGTCTGCCATCCGTTTTGAGTTCACTTGGGTGCGAGGGGTGGGTCGCGGTCATTCCCTGTCCGTTGGCCTGCCGGGTCCAGATGCTCCCGCACCAGCTGTGTCTCCGTCGAGGTCCTCTCACGCTTTGTCCGGGTCTGGCCTCCGCATTCTGCTCCGTTGGCCTCTGGGTCTGTTCCGCTGCCAATTGCCGGTCCTAACCACTGACGTCGTCACACGGTGAGCCTTCGCAGCGGGTTGGGCGATTCCTCCAACTTGATCGAAAATTGTCTGCGTCACCCATGGATCAGTGGAGAGGCCTAACTTTATTCCTCATCACATTTGTTTGGAAAAGGAATCCTGAGGCCGAGCTGGCTTCTCCCCCAAACCGCATTGCTGTAAGGAAGGCGCTTCCCGCGCGCTGGTAGTAGAGTGGTTAGCAGTTGGGCTGCAATCTGTGGGGTCAGCGGTTCAAAACCACCAGCAGCAGCTGCAAGGGAGAAAGACTGAGGTTTCTACTCCCGTCAGCACCCACAGCGGGTGGCGATGAGCCAGCTGTTCCATGGCAGTCAGAGAGACCGTCCCCGCGTGCGGCATGTACCCAGCAAACATTGTCCAACGAATGTCTTCTGAATGAAAACAACATATGTGAAACATAGCATGTCTGACTTAAAAAAAAAAAAAGTATTCAATGAATGAATTTGGCCTACTCTAACCCTGTGTCTAGTGGGAGCAGATAAAGCGGAGATGTGAGTTTATTATGTTGTTTCTCTTTGAAAGCATTCCTCTTCCTTCCCACCTCTCTTCCTCAGTCTCTCTTTCTTTCTGAATTCTTTCTGCTACTTCTTTCCCTTGTGTCCCATTGTTCTTTCTTTCTTCTTCCTCCCTGTTGGTTGAAATGTCGGAGGAGACGGGCAAACCGGTGCAGCCATCTGGGGCCGCTGAAGAGAGGCCGTGTGCGGAGAAGGGTAGAACCCCAGAACAGGTGTGGTCTGTGTCTCTAGCCCTGTGCTGCCCCCTTACTAGAAGTGGCTTACCCGGTCTGGCCGGCGGCCGTTCTGTCCTACTGAATGACCCCCACCTCCTCACGATTCTCGTCCGAACTGCCTACCACCCCCGCTCTTGTTGCATATCTCATTTTTATAACAGGACGAATCACTAAGAGCTACAGAAAACCTCAACACCTCAACAAGAAAAAGAGGACCCATGCAAATTAAAAACGGACAGAGGACAGGAGCAGAGAGCTCACCAAAGGAGACCTTCGGAAGGCCAAGCAACTTCTGAGGAAATGCTTGAGACACCCCCCCCCCCACACACACACACACACACACACCAAGCCATCTGAGGGACGCACATCCCAACAGGGTGAGAGATGTCCTCACCCGAGCCCTGAGAGTGACGTTCAAAAGCACAGAAAACAGCCGGAGCCGGACGGAGTGTGGGAAGATGGGACCTTTCGTCCACGACTGATGGGACCGTTCCATGCTGAAAAGCCGTATGGAGCTTCTTCAGACAAGAGGGAATAGAGACATCCTATGACCTAGCCATCCCGCTACTTGTTCTACGTACTATAGAAATAAGGGCTGCAGCCCGAGGAGATAAATGCACACCCATGTTCCTCACTGTTCACAACAGCAACTAGATGGGGGGGGGGGAAACTAAGTGATCCTGGGTGGAAAAATGGAGCATGAAATTTGGTACCTACCCAAAATGGACTCCTCTGACCATGAGAGGACAGGGATACGTGTGTGATACACCTCATGGCGTGCATGGGTTTGGAGGCCATTGTGCCAAAGGAAGGCTGTCAACCATAAAGGGGAAATAGTCTATGAGCTCACTGTTATAAACGAAATCAAGATACAGGTTTCTATAGTAAGAGAAAGGGGCTTGGAGGGTTACCAGAGGTTGAAGGTGGAAAGAAAAGCAGTAGGCTAGATCCGGGATCAGCAAACTTTTCAGATGAGAGAACCAATCCTGCCCCTCACAACAATTTAAAAAGTATTCGAGAGCCATTACTGTCCCTATACCATCAAATGAAACCAGTACTCTCTGAATAACACCCTGTAGCATTTTTCACTTCTACTCTAGAGCCACGTGTGAGTGGCAAAGGAGCCACCTTCACCCTGTGCCCACTCTGGGCTTGAAGGTGCCCGGGTGTTCCCTGGGGCGGAGGAGAAGACCACAGCCAGCCAGAGGGAAACTGGCCAAAAATGACGGAGATGGGGCAAGACAAGAGGGGTGGGCAGTGAGTTCTTGAATGTAGAACTGATGAGATGCTTTATAAACCTTTACCTAATTCACCATGAAAACCTGAAAATCCATTTTTGCTTGACTTAAATAGTTCTGTGTTTTCCCTTACATCCAAGGTTCAGAGGTCCACCTCAATTATCTCTGGGGGGATTGGTCCCCGGACGCTCCTTCCCATCTCTCATGATACCCATACCCAAGGAGGCTCAAGCCCTTTATGTGACATGGCATCGTATTGCCATAGTGAAACATCTCTGGGTTACTGATCATACCGAATACAAAGCACATGCTCTCTAGAGAGGTTGCGGGACTCCCTGAGTCTTTGTGGGATGGCTTTGACCTCTTTGGTGATTCCTGCCCGCTAATATTTCCCATCCCTGCTTGGTTGAATCCATGGATGAAGAGTCCAGAACTCATAAATGATGTGCTAAGACACTGGGTGATGGAGTGAATCATACCCCCACCCCACCCCAACCCGCACCAAGAAGCAACATAAGAGCACTTCAAGAAGGTGCCGGAACATTCCATCCTCTTTTTGTCACGGCCTGGTCGAACCACCCCCCTCCTTCCCTCCAACAACTCCTAAAATGCTCATCCAGGGATCATTTAAAACCCTTTGCTCCTGCCCATCTGCCCTTGGGCATAGCTACCATGCAGGACATAGAGAGAGGCTAGGCTATGACCCTCCTACGGCTAGAGAAACAGAGGCCCCGAGAGGGGAGGCATTTGCCCAAGGTCGTCTGGTTTGCCCAAGGTCGCCCAGACAGCCTTGGGCAGCCCACAAGCTGCTCCACTGGCTGCACACAGCCGATTTCCATGAACTTGGAATGGCTTCTTTTAAAAGGCGTACAAGCCCGGGCCTGCGTTCTCTTGCGAGTCAGAGTGAGTGGATGAATGGGAAAACAAATCATCCCTAATCATTCCTTCTGAGGCAGGTCAGAGAGCTTCCGGGGCAGGGTGGCGCCTCTGAATGCTGGTTTGGGGAAGGAGTAATTTTAAGACTTTCCACCTTTCCTGGGGGAAGGGGGCGCTTGCGGGGGAGAGCAATTTAAAACCAGTTCTAATAAACCTGCCCGTGAGGCCATGACCCCTGGAGGAGGCACTCAGAGTCACTCAAGTCTGATGAGGTGGGTTTGTCTGTGTGCTGAGGTTGGAGAGAGAGAGAGAGAGAGAGAGAGAGAGAGAGAGAGAGAGAGAGAACGAGGGATTTGTGGGAAGGAAAAAACAACCGGGGACAATAATAAACTGTTCCTTGTGGCTGCTGGATGAGTGAGTGGTCAAGGACAGACAGACGGAACTGGGGAGAGGGGGGCTAGGGGCTGCTCCACCACTGAAGAGGTCTGAGCCAGGGCTGGCATGCCTACCTCACAGGACCGCTTTAGAATGTTGGAAACCAAGGGTATAACTGTGAGGACTATGAGGACGAGGGTGTGCCTGACCCAAGCCATGGACTTTCCAGTCACCTCACTGGCGTGTGAAAGTTGGACAGCGCAGAGCGCAGACGACTGGGTGCCTTTGAATGGTGGTGCCGGGAAAGAATACTGCAAGTCTGGTGGACCGGGGAAAGGACAAACCCATCTGCCTTGAGAAGTACGGCCAGAGGGCTCCTTAGAGGCAAGGGTGGCGAGACGTCTTCTCACGTCCTTGGGACATGTGCTCGGGAGAAACAGGACCCTGGAGAAGGTCATGGTGCTGGCAGAGAGGCAGCAAACAAGAAAAAGTCTTTCAAGGACTAACCCCGTGGCTGCCACAATGGGTCAAGCCTGGGAGGATGTCCAGAACCAGGCAGAGCTTCTCTATGGGGCACAGGGTCACTGTGGGTCAGAACCGACTTGGTGACATCAAACAACTGTCCTGGACTGTCTGGGACTGCAGTGGTAAGCTCTTAGCCGGTGCCTCAGCACACAGCAGGCCCCGAGCTCCTACTTGTTCCTGTCAAGCCATGGATGCGGTTGTGGGAGCCAGGGCTGGGTCCTAACCCACAGCGCCCCAACAAGGCAGAGTGGAAAGGTTCACTAGGGCTTCAGAGGCTATGCATTCATGGCCAGCAACTTAATGCCCACCTCCTCGGTTACTAGAACTCTGTCGGAGATGATTGCCCAATCTCCCTCCCCCCACCCCCGCCCCCGCAAGCCTATAGGTGGGCTCAAACTGACTACCCTTCCTTTAACAGTAGAGCCACTGGCGGCCCTTTGTGACCTCACAACAACAGCACAAGTTGGGGCCAAAGAACACAGAGAAGCCGAGGCCTGGGTTCCTGCTCTGCGGTTCTCAGCCCTGACATGGTGTTTTCAGAATACTGATTCCAGACTCGCCCCCTGCACGTGTCCCTGCAGGAGTCGGGACTGGCCCTCCAGGCAGCGGGGATGTTCAAGGTTCCAGGGGAAGTCGGTGGCCCGTTCAGGGTCAGAAGCCCCTGCCTTTAGGCCCAGCATAGTTTTGCCCTGGTTCTGCACACATTTACATGAGACCTTTATATAGCTTCAATATTGAACTACGTTGAACTGAGCCCACAGCAGGAACGTGTGTCCGCCCTTTTTTCACTCCACGCAGTTTGTTTGCAGTCTCTCCCCGTCATAGCCCTGGTCACCTCATTTTGGCTCCCAGCCTTCAGTCACCTTTCCTTCTCCCAACTTCTTCCCAGCAGCACAGGCTCCAGGCGCCCCGAGGCTCTCCCCCTACCCGCCCCCAAACACCCCCAGCACCAGATTGAGCATCGTCTTCTGCAGTCTCTGAACTGCCGGAGACTCTGCAGCTTCATGGTGGTACTGAACTCAGTGTCTCTGCCAAAGTGAACCTGCAGCTCTGGCCAAGTAGACCCGGCCTCTCTCTCAAAAAAAAAAAAAAAAAAGCCAAACTCTCTGCCGTCACATCCAGGCCGGTCACAGGGACCTCACAGACCAGGGTAGAGCTGCCTCTGTGAGATTCTGAGACCGTCACTCTTGACAGAACTAGAAAGTCTTGTCTTTCTTCTGCGAAGCGGCTGGTGGACTCAGACCCCTAACCTTGCAGTTAGCAGCCGAACACACATCTATGAGGCCTAAAATCTCTCCAGGAGATGCTGAAAAAGGAGAAAGACTCAACCGCCGTCTCCAAGATGGGATTCCCAGGAAACTTCTGAGGAAAGAAGAAAATGTCTATTCCAATTCCCTCGCCAGTATACTTACCAAAGATCCACTCCCATCCAGGCTGAGGATGCAGCTGGAATGACAAGCATTTGTTTCTGAGAGGCCGAGAGACCAACAGCCAAAATGCCCCCTGGAGCACATGGCTTTACAAGCGAATGTCGGCAGACATTCAGAGACTTGACAGCTGACCAGTTTAAACTCTCCTGAAAGGTGGAGGGGGAAGGATTACTCCCTAGTTTACTGTGTGACACAAACGCAAAACTGCCAATAGTCAAAAAACAATGGATGGTACCACTTATGGTATAGATTCCCCCAAAATGCCTCGACAAAATGCTAAGAGAGTGAGGAGCACAGCCAGATGTGACAGACTCCACAACACCCACCTGTGGGTTCTTAACCCCTAGCAGGCAGCCTCTACCCTGCAGTGGGACAGGCAGGGATGTAAAGGGGTTTATCCCAATCCCCTGGGGAAATAAAAATAATACAAACACATTGGAGAAATACATGGCACCGAGTGATTGGCTGATCTAGGATGGCCAAGGAAGGCTTCCAAGAAAAGGGGACATCTAAGTGGGGTTTCGAAGGGTAAATAGGAGTGGACTAGATACAGTGTAGCAACCAGTAAACACTTGTAGCAGAGGCTGCTGGTGTCTTTCTCACAGCCCTTGACAGGCAGGCCCCTCACATTGAGCTTTGGGTGTGTACTTAGTCAAAAGATACAGAACGTCACTGCCCCTGGAAATAGCCCTCACCTGATGTCTAGGGGGGAATTGGAGGACACAGAACTCAGGTCTTTGCTTCCTTATTCAAATCACAGGTGTGTTCCACAGCATCTCTAGAAGTCCCCAGCAGGACTGAGGGCCCACAATGGTGACTGGCTTTTGATTTGCTTTCTTCCCTGTCTTGTTTGCCCATCCACTAGGGATACTGTCTGGGGTCACCTCCTAAGCACACTCCTTGCCCCCAACTTCTTGTCTACTGCTGAGGAGTCAGATAAAGACCACATCCTTGCTAAAGGTGACAGCAATTGGTAGGAAGAGCACAGGGGCTGTCTCTACCAAATGCCAACCCTAAACTAAACTAGCTGTCCATGCCACAATAAAGGGGCACGCATCAGACACCTATGGGGCCAACCCAAAGCTGGGCATGCTCAGACCAAGGTCACTTGCCAGAGGGTGAAGGCCAACCTGGTCACGCTCATAAGACACCAGTGACATTACATCACACATGCACCTGAGCTAAGAACAGCCAATACCCTCAACCACGCTCCCCTCCTCCCTTCAAGTGGGACCAGGAGGGAATAAATCGCACAGGCTGGGTGCAGGCCGCAATCTCGCTCTCTCTCCAGCTCCAGATCTCTCTCTGTTGGCAAGCACTCATTCGTTTCCAGGATTCCTCTCAGGAGGTCCCACAGCCTCCCCTTAAGAGCCATTTGTCTGTGTGGTTTCTCATGAGCCCCCCGAAGGGGTCATTTTCGGTTGCAAGGTCTCTCCTGGCCCCCACCATGTGGCCTGGCAGGCTTTCCAGGGATAGCGTGTCCTATCTGAGACCGTATTGCCCAAAACGTTCCTTTCCCTCACAAAAGCTACTTGGATGACAAAAGTGCTTCTGCTGCAGGAATTCTTCCAGCTGCAGGAATTCTTTCCGTGTGGAGACGTAAAAACCAGGGAAAACCATCCCAGAAACCCATGTGCAAAGGCCCAGAGAATTAGTCAGAGAAGCTGCTCTCGGCTGGAGCTGCCGGGAGACGTGCAGAGAAGCAGCTGACAAGACCCGAGACTCAGGTGAGATTCGGGCAGCTCACACTGGTTTGGCAGAACTGGTGCCTAGTCTTTTGTTGAGTTCGGTCAGCGAACCGGTTGGTCACGTGGCGCTGGTGAACAGGGTTCTCTCTAAGGTGCGTGGTGGCCCAGCTGCCCAACAGAGAAACCACAAGTTCTCATTGCTTACTCTCTTTTAACGTCCATGTGTGCAGCGGCATGGCTAGGCACCAGAAGCCATGTTCGTGCAGTCCGTGGGCATGAAAAATGAGACCGCACTGCGCTTGTGACGTTTACCTGTGGGTTCCATAAACTCACGATGGTTTTGATGAACTACTACTACGTCTACGACATTTATACTCCCTGCGCTTGTGACTTCAGCAGATAAACATATAAAGTAAAGAGGAAATGTGCCAACCAACTGTTTCAATTTCTTATACCCCAAACTCCCACAAGATGTGATGAGTGCATTACGCAACTCCTGCAAGTGTTCAAAGAGCCAACAGCAGGGGCAGAACAATTGTGGTGAGTTCAGCCGAAGTGGAAAAAGAGGGTTTTCAAAGGTGAACATCGTATGCTCAGAGAAGAGAAGTCGCTAACTCTTTCTAATCTATCAAACACAACGACGTGGCTAACTGGCCTATCGCTCCCCCTACTCCTATGATGAAAAGATGGTTACGGATAAATCACCCAGCCACTGCTGCTGGGATAAAACTGAAGAATATTGTATGTGAGGATGCCTATCAGGAAACAATCTAGAAATATCTTAAATAGCAGTTTTATTTGCTCAGGTATTATTGAATGCTTTATTCATATTTTTAAAAATGTATAACAATCTGGTTTTGGGTACCGTCTTTATGGTTCCCAATTAGGTATCAACTGTATCAAATAATAAACAACCTTGTGATATATCATTTTTTTTAATACTTAAAACTGTCATGAGGGCAACAAACCAGTTGTTAAATTATTTGAATTTCACTACTGACCCTGACCTTCTTCCTCTGGCCCTGTTCAGACTCTTCTGTAGTGGTTCTCGACTTTCCTGATGCTGCCACCCTTTCACATTGTGGTGACCCCCAACATAAAAATATTTTCCTTGCTCCTTCATCACTGTCATTTTGCTACTGTGATGCAAATTTCTGCTATGCAGGATGCATTCATTGTTACAAATTAAACATCATTAACACGTAGTAATGAATCACAAAACAATATGCAATTCTATATCGTGAACTATTTCTTTCTAATGACAAATAAATGAAATTTTGTCTTGACACATGGCGTAGCAGGCGTCACAGTCTTCACGCCGGGTACTCAAATGTTGGCATATCTGCCTGTGGGCGGACCCACGCACCCACCTATCCATCCTTCATCTACCTACCCCATCATCCATCCACTCACCACTCACCCACCCCTTCTTCCAACCCTCCCCCTACTCACCCACCCAGCCATTCATCCACATACACACCGTCTAGCAGTCCATGGTATTTCCAATATCCTTCTCCAGGACCACCACTCCAATCTGAGGGATTCGCCATGGCAAGACGCTAAGCATGCCATTGGCTTGATTCTGACACCCGGCGACCCATGAGCAGCAGACGAGCAGGGCCCCGGCCTGCACCCTCCTCACAGCCGTGAGGCTGGAGCCCATTGCTGCCGCCACGGTGTCATCCCTCCGGTTAACATGACCCTCTACTCCCAGGACTTGGAGACGTGATCTCACTATCGTTCTTGCTTCTAAGAGCATCCCGCCTGTACTTCTGAAAGCAGCCCCTGGTCCTTGCGACAATCTTCCCCAACAGCATCCTTCAAATGCATCCATGGGGGGATATGATTAACTCACCCAAAAATTGAAATAGGGGTGGTACACTAGGCAAAAGCATTGTATTGCTGTCTGTGTCAAATTGAGAACTGTACCATGGCTCCGTAAGAAAAAAAAACTCTATTCATAGGTAATATGTGGACACTAAAGCACTTGGGAGAACCAGGAGGCTTACCACTGTACAACCCCCAAAATGCACAAACAGATATTTAATATGTAAATACATAGGGGGTGGATGGAGAGAATGAGCAATGAAATCAGTAGAGTAAACTTTGAACAAAGGAAACTGTGAGTAACGCATCCGCACTTGTTCTTTCTACTCGTCCCAGCTTTGCAACTTTTTTAAATGGTAAATTTGCTGTGATCACCAAACAAAATGCCCACACGCACACCCTCCAGGGGGACGAACAACAGAAACGGGGGCGGGGGGGGGGGCGGGGAAGGGAGACATCAGTCGGTGTAAGGTATGAAAATAATAATACTCTATAATTTATCAAGGGGTCACGGTGAGAGAAAAAAAGAGGAATTGATATCAAGGCTCAGTAAGAAAGTAAATGAATAGAAAAGAATGATGGCAACATATGCACAACTATACTTGATACACTTGATGTAGGGATTGTTATAAGGGTTGTAAGACCGCCTAATAAATGATCTTTTAATAAAAATTTTTAAAAATAAAATAAGAATAAGGACTGTGTGACTTCCAAGAGGCCCGGAGGTCTGCGTTTCAAGGTCAAGGTCCCCACTACAGGCTACAGACCCCGGTCAGGTAAGACAACTGCACCTCCTTGCAAATCTGAGATCCACTCTCTCGGGCTCAAGGGAAGGCACTTCCTGGTTTCTTTCAGCTTCTAGGGTGGAGCTGGCACCATGTGACTGTGCCCTAGCGGGAAGGGTGGCGGGACCCAGCGACCATCTGGCTGGCTCAACCTCAGGGGTAGATAGAGTCCTCAGAGCGCTGCAATGTTCTACAGGGATGTGCTGGTCACTTCAAAGACCGTCGCAGCTCTTGCTCTCTGTGCCTGCGTGTGGCTATTTTGGGAGGAAGACACCAAGTACTGGAAATGCTAAGTCATAGAAAACAGGAATTTACAGATGTGCTGCAGACCGCAGCGCTGTCTTCCTAAGCCCCAGAAACTAAAAAAAAAAAAAAAAAACTCACTGCCCTGCAGTCAATGCTGACTGAGAGTGACCCCCCTGTGGGCTTCTGAGAGTACAACTGTTTATTGGAGTAGAAACCCCGTCTTCCTCCCTCGAAGCTGCTGCTGGGTTTGAACTGCCGGCCATACGGATCTCAGGCCAGCTTGTAAGCCACTGAACCACCAGGACGCCTACGGAGGTGCTCTCACTGACTCCCACCAGCCAAGAGTGAGAGCTCCCACGTGCCCCCAGACCCATCCAATCCAGGTTCAGAACTGAATGAAACCTCTCGCAGCAGTTACATTGAAGTCCTGCCCCTGAGGCTCCAGATATGACCTTGTCTGGAAACTGGGGCTTTCTTTTGTCAGGGTCATGACCTCATACCAGAGGTGAACGGGGCCTAAACCTAATCCCTTCTGAGCGGTTTCCTATAAAAAGGGGAAAATGGTGCCACCATAGCATAACTGGTTTAACGATCCCTTGGGGATGTGGCCAGGCGAGGTTGGGCGGGGAAATGGGCAGCTGATAATGATGAATACAAAGATGAAGAACATGTTCTAAACCTGGTGATGGCGATGATTGTATATCTCTTCTTGATGGGCTTAAACAGTTGAACTGTATGATATGTGCATGATATACTAGTAGAGGTGTTTTTTTGGTTCTTTGTTATTGGAAAACAGACATGGAAAGACACACACAGGGGGAGATAGATGCCATGTAGAACCTTCTAGAAGCAGCAAAGGAGCTGCAGGTCACTGCAGAAGAGAAGGAAGAACCTTCCCAAGAGGCCATCCATGTGGACTCCTATCATCCAGAATGGTGAGAAAATGCATCTCTGTCCTTTAAACCACCTGCGGGTGGTCTTTTGTAAGGGACGGTCCTGGCCAATGAATACCAGTTTCTATCCTTGGCCTATTCATTTTGCCACCCCAGGGAGTAGAAAAAGGGACCCCGTGGTTAGCTTCATCTGCCTGATGGTCAACAGGGTTGACCGGCATCCTGGTCTCCTTTTTTTAACCAATTGTCTCTGCCCGCCACACATTATTCTAACGGGTTTTCTTTTGCCCAATTGTTCTCCAGGGATGCTTTCTGAATCATGGGCATGAATAAACCGTCACCAAAATCTCCTCTGCAAATCTCAGCCCGTTGTTGCCCCTGCAAGTGCAGCCCAGGGCTCCCGCACCCCCAGCTCGCCACCTTGCTGAGGGCGGGAAGTGGACGTTGGGGGGCAAGGGGTGGGCTGGAGGGGAAAGGGGATCTTTCTGGCCTTGCCCTGTTTTGTTCCCAATGAGCCCTGAGTACATTTTGCAACATCCCTCCCGCGTCATCCTTTCATTTCCTTGTTCTTGTCACCAATAGAAAAGAGAAATGGGGCCCCAGTCACAGGACTTCTCAACTTTCACTGGAGTCTCTTTCTCAGGAGAGGCGTTTACAGAAGCTGGGGTGGAAGAGGCCAATTCCCAGGGCCAGAGGCACCCTCCCTGACCCCTGAGCACCCCTCATCACTGTCACTAATTCATTGGCCTTGTGAAGGAAGGAGTTGGATCAGCGGTTCTCAACCTGTGGGTCGCAACCCCTTTGGGGGTCGAACAACCCTTTCACAAAGGTCGCCCGATTCATAACAGTAGCAAAAGTACAGTCAGGAAGTAGCAATGAGAAATATGTTATGTGTACGAGTATGCTTGATATAAATGATGTATGGAATGTTAGAAGAGCTGTAAGAGCCCCCAAAAAAATCTTTTTTTTTAGTCTTTATGGTGGGGGGTATGTGGAATGACCACCACATGAGGAACTGTACGAAAGGGTGGCAGCATTAGGAAGGTTGAGAACCACTGAATTAGATGGAGTTGAGGCACTTGCCAGTTTCACCAGAAGTTGCCAAGAATGAACAAGAGAAGAATCTGAAAATTTAGTATCTGGGCTTGGGTGAACAAAAGGCCTGGGGGTAAAACTCAGCTCTGGACAAATTTATCCTGAAAACCCCTTCCTGTCCCTCCCAGAAGGGTGGAGAGCGTGTGGTGACACAGGCACCAAGTCAAGAGGTCAGCGAGTGGCAGCCCTGGGGCCAAATCTGGCCCACCACTTGCTTTTGTAAATAAAGCTTTATTGACGCACAACCACATCCCTTCCTTGAAGCTCTGTGTATGGCTGCTTTTCTGCTGTCTTGGCGGAATTGGGGAGGTGAGACAGAGACCACACGGCCCACAGAGCTGCAAATATCTCTTCCCCGACCTTGCACAGGAACCCTTTGCCAGCACCCACACTAAGCCATACCAGGGACGAGATCCAGTTCCCCTTAACCATGTTTTCATTCTATAAGACAGGTGAAAAATGGATTTCCAAAACTTTTTACCTTGACTGTGTATGGCGAGATCTTTCGACGCTCAGTGTGTGGGAGGTGCACAACACAGGGAAAAAGGAGCACTTGGGGTCCAGACGTCTAATTAAAAAGCAAGGGGAAAAAAGCCCAAATGAACTGGAGCTTCCTTGCTGAGTAATCTTAGCAAGATACTTCATGCCTCTCACCCTCAGTTTTCTGATCCCTGCAATGGGGATGATTACAGCCCCAACTTCACAGGGCTCTGTGAGCATGACGTGAGTTCATACTGGCAAAGAAGGCGCTTAGAAGCGCAGCAGCCAGGAGCACTGTGTAATCACTTGCCATCATCAGCACTGTGATTACGGAAGATCTAAATTAGCGTCTTAGAAGTGTGCTTCCTAGCTGTGTGACCTGGCACACATGACTTCCCCTCTCTGGGCCTCAGTTTCCCCACCCTTCCAGGGTGTCATAGTCCTGCCCATCATCTGGTGTTGCTGCCAGGCCTGCGACCTCCGCACGTGTGACCATCTACTGTCACCATCCTCCCTTTCCCACTTCCTGAGCCTGCGCACCGCGGCGTCCGGGACTCAGCCCTCCTGCCCCCTCCTCTGCCAGGTCAGGACTTGGACCCTGCCGTGCTCCGGGCTGGTGCCTTCCACCCAGCACTTGTTTATTTAACTGTCCTCCGAAATAACTCCCCCGCCATCAAAGGGCTGTTTACAAACCCCACAATTAGCCTTCCTGGAACAACACATAAACAGAATCCTAATTGGGCGTGTTTCTCCTGGCCCAAGGCACATCAGCCATCAATTAAATAGTACAGGTGTGGGGCTGAATGAATGGAAGGAGGGAGGAAGAGAAGGAGAAATGGGTCCACAGTGCAAAGAAGAAAAGGGGGGCTGAGTGGAGAGATGATGTTTGAGTAATGAATGCAAGGACCAGTCGTTATAAGGGGAGGAGGAGGAGGACGGAAGAGTGGGTGTGTGGAGAACTAGAGTAAGAGGGTGGATGTGTGATGAGTGGATGATTGGTGGGTGCCTGGAGAGGTGAGTGGAAGGATAGATAGGGAGATGTTTGGGTGATGGATGGATGGGTGGATAGAGGGGTGGATAAATGGAGAGATGGGTGGACAGTGGATGGATGGATGGATGGATGGATGGAAAGGTACATGAGTGGAAGGTCAAATAATCACTGGAGAGATGGGTGGGTGGTGGATGGACAGATGGATGGACAGGTAATCACTGGATGGATGGGTGGGGTGGAGGTGAGTGAATGCCAGAAGAGAGGGTGGGGTGAGCTGAAGCTCCACGCTCTGTGGCACCTAGGTTCTCCTATATCACACCCAGGAAACAGACTCTGGCCTCATGGAGTCAGACCAAGCCCACACTGAAATGCCAGCTGTGCCCAACTCGCTAGTCTCCTTCACTGAGCCTCCGGCTCCTCCTCTGTCAAAGGCGTGTGAGCGTCTGCGCTCTCTGCACAGGGGCCTCGGGAAGATCAGGGAGGATGTCACCTTTCTGTATGTTCCCATTCAGCTCAGCCCCAGAGCAGAGGCCGCCCTCCTGGCCTGTGTGATATGGATGGATGATCCAGGATGCTCTGCTGTGAGGTTGACTCAGCCGAGGGGCAGAGGATTGCACCTGGGCGGGCCAGATCCAGTAAGATGTCAGAGGGGCTGGCTCCTGCCTGTGTCGAGTCATGGTCCAAGAAGGCAGGGCCACTGAAGCAGAAGCAAGGCCTGGCTGCCCCTCCCCAGTCTCAAGAACCCCTCCCCAGGGCTCCATTCACAGAGACTCCAATGGCATCATGATGTCTAGATGCCTGGACTCAAATCCCCTTCTCACATCCATCAGCCGGTGACCTGGAGGCAGTTCCTTAGCCACTCTGTGCCTTGTGGAAATGGAATTCACTGACTCGTGGGATTAGTGGACATATTAAAGGACAGTGCAAAGTGCTTAGAATAGTGTGTGGCACATGCTAAATATGGTTGGCTTTTATTGTTAGTGCATAACAGTGATCCCTGGGGGTGATGCATTGGACCGGTGACTTCCAGGTCAGCAGTTCAAACCCATGTGCCACCCCTTGGGAAAAAGATGAGGCTTTCTGCTCCTAAGAGAGTTACCTAAGTCTCGGAAACCTAAGAGCCACTTCTACTCTGTCTGATAGGGTCATTACGAGTCAGAATCAACTCCACAGCAGTGTGTTCAATTTGGTGGATTCTTTGCTTTGTCTTGTTTCTGTACTGGGTGTACCCGGTTCAGCAATTGCCAGCCAAAATGTTGGTGGTTGGCACCCACCCAGAGGCTCCATGGGAGAAAGACCAGGTGGCCTGTCCCCATCAAAGCAGCCTCTGTGGTGAGGTGTCACCAAGTCAGTCCTGAATCATAGCAGAGCCATGCCGCCATGCCATCTCCGACGTCAGAATGACTGGGAGCCCACTGTGGCTGCCTCTGGGTCAGTCTGTCTCATCATAGGTCTTCTCTTTTCACTGACCCTTGACCTCACCAAGCATGATGTCCTTCTCCAGGGAGCTGGTCCATCCTGCTCACGTGTCCAGAGGCTGTGAGATGTGAGATGGCATCTTGTCACCACCCTCACTTCCAAGGGGCATGTGGTAGCTGTCCTTCTTGTAAGGCAGATGTGTTTGTTCTTCTGGCAGTGTGTGAACACACCACACACACACACACACACGTGTGTGCGGACATGCCATGACTCAAAAGCATCGATTCTTCTCCGGTCATCTTTATTCAATGTCCAGCTTCTGCAAGTCCAGGAGGGGAGTTGAAAAGACCACAGCTTAGGCCAGGCATGAGCTCTGGTCCTCAAAGGGACATCTTGGCTTTGTTTGTTTTCACTTTTTAATCATTTTAGTGGAGGCTCATACAACTCTTATCACACTCTGTACATCCATCGATTGTATGCCAAGCACATTTGTACATGTACTGCCATCGTCCTTCTCAAAATCTTCCTACTTAAGCCCTTGGTATTTGCTTCTCCTTTTTCGACTCCCTCCCTTATAGACCCTTGATAATTTATAAATTATTATTTTGTCATATTGTACACTGTCCAGTGTCTCCCTTCTTGGTTTTTGAACAAACGTACACATGGGCTTGACACCACAGGTGTGGGTGTGGAGGGTGATAAGAGCTGTACAAGCCCCCGATAAAATGATTTTAAAAGAAGAAGAAAGGGGTCTTTTGCAGCACATTTACTCAATGCAAAGCATCACCTGGTTCCCTGACTTCTGCTTCCATGGGGGATGAGCCCAGTAAAAAGGAAATTCTTGCCAAGCTCAGCCTTTTCCCATGAGGTGCACGTGTTGGTTACGCCGTAGAGGCGTCCGCTTTCTTTATGTTGAAGTGCAATTCTGACGGGAGGCTCCCCTGACGGACATAACACCAGACCAAACCCAAACTCACGGCTCTCCGTTGAGTGCCAACTCAGCGCCACCCTCGAAGACAGGGGAGACTTGCCCGGGTGGGTTCGTTTCTGAGACCGTGAATCTTGATGGGAGCGGAAATGTCCTCTTTCTCCTTCAGAACAGCTGGGGCTTTCCAGCTGCTGACCTTGTGGTTAGAAGGCCGCTGGGTCACCCAGCACGCCAGCAGGCCCCTCCCATAAACAGGACAGCCCAGAAACTGGGTGGGACCATCTGATGTCACAAGAGGTGGCTACAAGTCAAAATGGATTCAAGGGCGCCCACCAGTGACAACAGTTCTTCTGCATGTTACACACACACACACACACACACACACACACCCTTTTAGATCTTTCCCACAGGAAGATGAACTAGCCTGAGCCTCAAAGAACAGAGAGGTTCCCAGAAGAGAAGGCCAGTGGTGGCCTGGGCACAGCTCAGGAGAGATCCAGGGTTGTGGCAGACCTCCTGGGAACCAGGACCAGCGCGTCTCTGGTCGGAGGAGGTGGGCCTGGCAGAGCTGGGCGGGGAGGTGAGTCAGACTCTGGCCTGGCCAGGATCCGCAGCACAGTTTCCCATAAAGGTGTGGGGCGGGTGGGGCGGCAGGCGCTCTTGCCAGGGGGGAGGGGGGGAGGGGGGAGGGTCTGAGTCAGTCAAGTTAGGGGCAGAGCCCAGCCAAGGACGTGGGGCTTTCCCATCCGCGCCCCGGAAGTCCTCTAGAGCTGGGCAGGGAGAATCGGGCACTGCCTGACCCCAGCCGGAGTCCACAGGGAGCCACGGGCCTTTCCTGGAGCAGGAAAAGCCCCAGGGAGTCCACCAGTTCTGGGACACCAGGGACAGGCACCTCCCTGAAGAGGTGGCATTTGAGCAAAGACCCGAGGGAGGCGAGACCAAGTGTGGGTGGTACCTGAGGGGAAGAGAGTGGCGGGTGGCAGGCGGAGGGAACAGCGAGTGCCACGCCTCGGAGGCGGCTGCTGGTGTGTGAAAACACCACCACCGGGAGACTGTGTCACGGCTGTGGGAGCAAGGAGGGCGCAGGGATTGTGCGAGGCCTTGTGGGTCAGGGGTGGGGACTGAGCAGAGGAGGGGCAGATTTTAACATTGGTAAAGCGAGATACCGTTGATGGGGGGTGGGGAGGGAGGGGGTTAGAGGGGGTGCGTTCCCTTCCTGTTCTCCTGCCATTCCCTAGCTTGTCGTGCATTCTTTCCAAACATTGGGACTTTTTGAAAACGCCTCGGGACGTGGGAAAATTTGTTTAAAATCCGGACTGTCCCACCAAAAGCAGGCACTTTATTGACCCCGCAGCGGCCATGGGGAATGACTCGGGAGACTGGGGAACAGAACCGAATCCAGGCACCAGGGAGGCGGTGATGTCGATGGTCCAGGTCAGGTGGGATTCGGGGAGCTCCATTTGCATTTCACTCAGCACGGCCGGCTTTATTGGAAGACCTACCTCTCGTGCACCCTTAGTGGGGTTTGAGGGAGAAGGTCCAGCCCTCCTTATTCACGGCTCAGGAAACGGCGGGGAAAGAAATGGCACCGGGGCGTGACCACCGTGGAATAGATCTGGACACCGACGAAGCAGCAGGCCCTGTCCTATGAGTTTCTGTGCAGAAGCTCCATCCTGCTGGTCAGAGCACTCGGGAGCCCACTGGACAGAGGAGGAAACCAAGGCCCTCCCCAGCTGAACAACTTGTCCAAAGAGACCCTGCCCCACTAGTGTGCGTGCTGCAGGGCTGGGACTCACACTCGGGTCTGAGTAGCTGTGGGCTCAACCTCCCCTAACTATGCTGGCATCCCAGGAAACCCAGTCCCATTGTCATACAGCTGGTTCTGACTCAGAGACGCCCTATAGGACTGGGCAGACGTCCTGAGGGGCTTCCAAGGCTGTAAACCTTCCTGGAAAACATCTTTGTCCCCACAGACTGAGTGGTTTGAGCCATCAGCCTTACCATTGGCAGCCTTCTTTGCTTCATTGTGTCATGGGGGCTCCTTTCATTAGCCCTTCCCCCTACCCCAAACCCCAAAGTCATGGCCATCAAGTCAATCCCACCCTATAGCAGAGGGAAACTGCCCCATTGGCCTTCCAAGGCTGTCAGAGCAGCGAGTAGGTTTGAACCATTGACCTCCAGGAAGCCATCAAACACTTTCACCCTTAGGTCACCATGGCTCCTTCGTTCCCCAAGGGGCCTGCATAACCAGGGAGAGTTTCTTGTAAATGGTGGGACTGGAGCTGGGTGCCCAGGAGTTTTGGAAGAAAAGACGCTATCCCCAACCCGAGCAAAGTCCTGAAGGTGAGGCTGAACGTTGGAACCTGTGCTTCTCAAAGCTCGCCCCTGAGACAGACACCGCCACGGTGTCTTTCAAAGTCATTTGTAATTTTTCTTAATGAAAGTGTATATGGGGTGTGGGAAATAAGTATTTATTTCTGCAAATGGAAAGTCGACTTAAAAACGATGCCACAAAACCAGGTGATCAAGTCCTAGTGGATTCTGTTGCCTGCTGAAGAACTCTGAGCCAGTCAGTGGGTTGGCGCCCAATTAGCCGCAAAGTGAGACTTCCTTCTTGGGTGAATCCGAAGACCCAGCAAACTCCTCAGGGATATGTTTAAAAACACTCATCTTGGGTGGGAAGCTTCTGATGTTTACAGAGTAAAGGTGGGGTGATCATGGCCCCAGAAGGCGAGTCTCTAATGCCTTGGCAAGTGCATTAGTTAGGAGGGATCAAAGATAGAACTAGCCGTCCCTCACACACACACACACACACACACACACACACACACACACTCCAGACTAGACGTTATACAGATAACCTGTGCTAGGGGCACCTTTCTTTTCCAAATCCTCATGTATTTTTTGTGCAGGCAGAACAAGTGACATCTGGGCTCAGTTTTGAACTCGGTTCTGTTTTCCTGATGGATTTGGTCGGTTCTATGCCAATGCCATACTGTTCTATTCCCTATAACTTTGCTATATGTTTTGACTTCTGGAGCATCAAGTCCTTACTCATATTTCTTATTTTTCAGAATTGTCTTGGAAATTTTATTCTATTTAAATGGACACCCTTTCATGTGAACACCCCTTTTGGTCAAATGAGCCCAGAGATGCTAAATAACAAACCCTAAGACACCCAGTGCATTACCTTCAAGCCTCCTGGCCTGTCTCCAGAATGCCCTGAACTGAAGGCAACGTTGGGTTGGGTGGGAGCCAGGGATGCTGGGAGGAGTGTGAGTGGTCTTTGCCCCACGGCAAGCACACCCACAGTCGTGGACCACAACGGGGCCACATTTGCTGGTCCCAGGCCCTTTAAAGCAGCACCATTGGCCACCCACATCCACAGTTCACACTAGCTATGTCTACTTTTTCTCTCCATCAACTCACTTTTTTCTTAAACTTTGACTCAAACTTAGTTTTTACACTATGCCCGCCTCACCTGAGAAGCCAGCACCGACTGGGAAGCAGCTGTCGGTGGCCGGCCCGTATCCCCTCTGTGAACCCAGCTAGCCGAGGTTCCAAACGCCCACACCTGCACCTGCGGGTTCTGCCCTTCGGCAGACTGAGTGCCGGGAACTGACACCAATGACTGGCAGGGGCTGATGTCTACCTTCGTCCCTCCCTTCCCACCCCTCCCCACCCCCAGGTGGGATCACTCACAGGTACGTGTTCTACTCTGCTCCCAGGGCTCCCAAGCTGGATGGACTCTGCTCCCATCGCCATGAGTCGGAGTCGACCAGGTTTGGTTTTTTCAGTCCTGCCCCAGAGAGTAGTAACCTGCTTGATAACACACCTTGTCTGGGCTACCTCCCCACCACTCTCACTCCCCCACCTCTGCCTGGGATCCCACTTCCCAAGAAACTACTCACCTTTGCATCCAAAGATTCTCTTAGAGATTTGCCTCGAGGGGGTCTCAGCCCAAGACACCGGTTGGCAATTTCAAGTATTCAGCCAAACGTACCAAGAAATGAGACAAAGCTAGACTGGGGTTGGCGCTGGTGTTTCTTTAGAGCAGGGACAGGGCCCTGCATAGAGGACACCTAGTCTGAGCCTGAGAAGCCATCAAAAGCCAGCTCACATCAGAGCCTCACCCAAGAGAAGCCGTTCCAACCTCCCCACTCAGGGTGAACTCATTAAATGTTGGACCAACCGTAGCAGGCTAGTTTTTTGAAGTCGATAGCTCTGTATGGGCCATGCATGATGCTAGAAATATCCGAATGGCCCTTGGCAGGAAAAAAGGTTCCCAAGCTCGGCTTCAGGAGACAGAGCAGTGGGAGGCAGAGAGCGGCTGACTCTTCCGCTCCACAGAACCAAACGGAGCTCAGCGCTGCCTCAGCCTCTCAGCCAGCCTCCATCCTAGCAGCTGTGTACAAATCCAGCCCATCTCACCAAGCATGTCTGTTCTTCTATTCGTCTGATGAAAGTGACCAGATTTTAACATTGGTAAAGCAGGACACCACGGACGGAAGTCGAGGGGGTCTATTCCCTTCCCGTTCTCCCGCTGTTCCCTAGCTTGCCATGCATGCTTTCCAAAAATCAGGACTTTTTTTAAAACCCCACGGGACACGGGAAAAATTATTTAAAATCGGAACTGTCCCATCAAAAGCGGGACATCTGGGCACTTTACCTTAGGCAGAAACTCTGCCAGAGCCTGGCCACCACAGATGACCATGCTGGTATTTGAAAGTCTGGAGGCATAGCTTTCAGCATCACAGTAACACACAAGCCACCGTAGTGTGACAAAGGGACAGGTGGGTGGCAGGAAGGTGTTAAAGACATAACAGCATCACACGAAGAGGCTGCTCCCGTGGGCAGACACAGCTAGGCAGAGTGGGAGCTGGGAAGGATTCATGGTGGGAACAGATGGCATCTTGTGGTCCCTTTGCCCCATCCACGGGTCACTCACCCTCAAGGGATGCTGGCTCCTGAGGTCCTAGGGACTACCCCCAACAGGCCAGCTCTGAGGCTAGCAGCACGCCCAAGGTGGGCAAGACATATACGTGGGTGGCAGTGGGGACCATGGGGTCTCTTCTGAGCCACGGTGACCCTCTGCCCAACAGACAGAAACACTTCCGGGTCCTGCACCACCCCCACAATAGTCCCTGTGGTTGAGCCCATCGTTGTAGCACTGTGTCAGTCTCTCTTGTTGAGGGTTTTCTCTTTGTCACTGCCCCTCTACTTTCGCCAAGCATGATGCCCTTCTCCAGGCACTGGCCTCTCCCAACAACAGGCCCGAGTATGAGAGATGAAGGTTCCCCATCCTTGCCCTCATTAACCTAGAGGGTAGTTAACGGGACTCCCAGGCTGAGGGTACCCCTTTCCTTGGAGCACAACATAAGGAGGAAGCACTCACTCATTCGTTCATGGACTCAGTCATTTCGCAAGTGTTTATGGAGTAAGGACGGTGTGTCGGGCACAATGCCGAATGCCAGGAAGTCAGAGATCAAGACAGACCAAGCACCCTGATGGCGTTGAAGTAGAAGACAAACAAGAACCGAGTCAATCTCCCCTTCAATCCATTTTTAATCTGTGCAGGGGTTTGTTTGTTTTTTTTATCATTTTCTACTTGCTTTTCTATTGAGGCTTTCCTGTTTTATTTTGTTATTTTTGTTGGGTTTAGTTTTAGTTGGTTCATATTAGGGGGTTTTTTGGGGAGGGGGGAGCAGTGGTTGGCATGTTTGCTTTTGTAAGAATGCCAGGATGGGTAAATCTAAAGATGGAAAATGGACGAATCGTTTCTTAGGGTTATAGTCGGGGAGGCTGGGGGGGTAGACAGAATGGAGAAAATACTAATGGGTACAAAAATGAAGAAAATGTTCTAAATTGATAGTGGTGATAATTGTGCAACTTCTAAACATATGTTTAAACAATTGATTTATATGAGATGTGAATTACATGTCAATAAAACAACGGACTAGGTCAGAAAAGATGGATGAATGATTTAATTGTAGAGAGACTAAGGAGAAATAGCAACTAGATGGAGATGGATATTAACTAAACACAAAGACATTCCTGGATAGGAGGCTGGAACAAAAAGACATTTGTGAGAAAACGGGCAGAATTTAAAGAAATTCTGTATTTTTGTTCCTGCCATTGTGTGAGAACTACTTTTCTGATGCTGATAATTTCCCAGTGATTACACAAGACATTAATATGAGGAGGAAACTAAGCAAGGGGCCATGTGAGAACTTTGTTCTATTTTTAAAACTTTTCTGTAAGTCTAACGTTCTTTCAAAATAAAACATTTATGTATTTGAGGGGCGGGCATCACTGCCCTCTGGTGGGAGTAGGAGGCCCAGCCTTGCTCCTGGAGCTAGATTTGAACCGCCAACCCAGTGGGCCACAGTCCCGCACACAACCACTACACCACCGGGACTCAGTCCACATTTATGTATTTTTAAGTGAAAGCAAAAATAAACTTTAAAGTGAGTATCCAGTATCCTGTCCTATATCCCCACTTGTATTGATATATGCTAGAAAACTTTGCCAGAGCTGTATGGCAAGAAAGAGGAATAAAAAGCATCCAGACTGGCAAAGAAAAAGTAAACTATCTCTACCTATAAGTGATATGATCCTATACATAGAAAATTCCAAATACTCTACAAGAAATGTGCTAGAACCAACTGGAAGATTCAGAAACGTGGCTGTATTCAAGATCAATATTAAAAATATCAGTCAGATTCCTTTACACAATAAAAAGGGAACTAAAGAAAACAATACCAAGTACAATAAGTGCCCAAAAGATTAAATACTTAAGAATAATCTGGGGCTGAGCCCCGGTGGCATAGTGGTTGTGCACAGGACTGTGGCCCACTGGGATGGAGGTTCAATTCCAGCTCCACAGGAGCAAAGGCTGGGCCTCCGACTCCCACCACCAGAGGGCAGTGATATCCAAAAAAACAAACAAACAAAAAAGAATAATCTAACCAGATCACAAAAGGCCTATACAAAGGAAACTATAAAATACTACTATAAGAAACAACAACAAAAACACCAATATATATGAAAGAATATACGGTGCTTATGGATAGGAAAACTTGATATTGGGAATAAGTCAACACTAACCACAGTTATCTACAGATGAAATACAATCTCAGTCTAGATCCCAACATCATTCTTAAAAAAGATAAAAATGCTAATCACCAACTTTATATGGAAAGGAAAGAAACCCCGGAAGAGGAACAAAGTAAGAGGTCTCATACTTCCCAATATCAAAATCCACGACTTAACCATGATAGTCAAAACAGTCTAGTACCGGTACAACAGCAACGTTTCTCTCCAAAGTGATTGATAGAACAGAATTGAGAACTAAGAAGCAAATTCAGCTGATGCTTGCAAAAAAAAAAAAAGTTGAAACTCTTTAAATGAGGGAAGAAATCGTTCCTTTAACAAATGATGCAGGAACAATTGGATATGCATTTGTAGAAGAATCAAACAGGATCCATAGTTCAAACATATACAAAAACTAACATGAAAAAGAGTCAAAGACCCTAAATATAAAACCTAAAACGATAAAAATTACCATTGAAAAAATTAGGAACAATGTGGCAACCCTTATGTAAACTCAAACCAATCTCATTGCCATCAAGGTGAGTCCAACATACAGCCTTGCATAAATTCTCTATTAAACATAACTGAAAACACACACACCCAAAGAGAAGGCAAACTAGATGACTTGGGGCTTCCTAAAAATTAGACACTTCAGTACATGGAAACATTGCACCAGAGGAGTAAAAATAGAACTTACAGATTTTGGGGACACTTTAAGCAACAACATATTGAACAGGGAACTCATCTCTAAAATGTATAGAAAACTTCAAAACATCAACAAGAAAAAGACAAATTCACGTGAATCTCTGCCTGTGAGCTCCCTGTGAGCTGCACTACCTGTGGGCTACGCCAACCCATGAATCGCATTGCTAGAGTTTGCGGCTCTTCTGAGACCTGCTTCATTTTGCAGCTGGTGTGTACTTCAGTGAAGCCTGAGGCTGGTGGAGCCTATCACCTTACATTGCTTGAATTCAATACCCCATCTGGGCCTGCTTCCCCAAGATCCCAAGCCACTCACTGTTGTTGACCCAGCCTGCTGTTTGCAGCCTGTGGGAAGACTGCCAATCTTTCCTGTAGGAGGACTCTTCTGTTTGCTTCTTTGACCTTGGATCCGGCGGCCCTTGTGAGTTGGAGGCCTTCCAGGATATTACCTATTCCATGGGTGAGTTGAACTGAGCCTTCGCACTACTGTGTGGACTAATTAGCTGTTATATTCCTTTTTGCTACATAAACGTGTGTGTGTGTGTGTGTGTGTGTGTGTATTCCCTAGGTGTCCTGATTTTGTTTCTCTCGAGAACTCTGACTAACACAGACACTAAGGTCAACTGGCATAACAGAAGCCAATGTTCTACCATCTACTTTAGTGAGTAGTAAGTGGAGTCTTTGCAGCCATCTTGAGTGCAGCTATGGGTCTCTCCCTGTCCAAAGGAAAGAAGAGTGATGAAAATGAAAGAAAGGCACATGAAAAGGATTAGTCTAATGGATGGATGGACCAGGTAAACAGAAGACTCCACATCCTTGAGACCAGAAGAACTAGAAGGTGCCCCCACTACCACTACCAACTGCTCTGGAAAGGATCACAGACATTAGAAGGTCCCGGAGAGACTGGGGGAAATGTGGAAAGAGAACTCAAAATCATCAAGGATCGGGCTTGCTGGTCAGATAGAGACTGGTGATCCCAATGACACCTTACCCTGAAGAGCTGAACTGAATCCACCCCCGTGAGTTCAACCATTAAAGATGCTAAGGGCAGCATTGGCCAAAGGCTAACATTCAGTGGGTTAGGAAAGACATGGGAACGGGACACACAGGCACACGTGGGATACAGTATTTTACATTGAGTGAAGTGCAGTGGATGAGTTGAACTAGAATGTGCATGAAATTTTAATGGAAAACTCTGATATCCTCTATGAGCTTTCACCTACATCACAATTTAAATTTTTTAATAATGCTATATGGTAGGTGCACAGACACACAAGCTGATTGGGTGTGGAATGGGAGAATGGGAGTATGGGAGTATACCCACAGATGTAGAGAGGATTTTATAACTGTGTATATACCTTTTGCAGTATGTATATCTTTGGATGTGGAGGATCATGCATGGGGGAAAGGTCATAAAGACTTCATAAGCAAAACCAAACAGCTAAGAGGAATGAGTCATTGTACCGGAGGACTCCAGACCATAGTTTGGGGGAGGTACCAAGGTCAATTAGCATAACATAGTCTACAAAGACAGCATTCTAGAATGGTGAGTCTCACGAGGGTCTTTAAATCTTGTGGGCATCCATCTATGGTTTATCCATTGATGTCTCCCCATGCAGAGCAAAGAAGAGGGAAGAAAACCAAAGACACGTGAAAACAATTAGTCCAATGAAGGGATAACACATGCAAACACCATCCTCCACAAGCCTGAGGCCAGAAGAACTAGATGGTGCCCACCTGTCATTAGCAACTGTTCCGGAAGGGATGACATTAGAAGGTCTTGGACAGAGTGAAAGAAAAATGTGGAACAAAACTCGAAATCCTAAAAATAGCAGGCTTACTGTCTGATAAGAACTGCTGAGACTTTAGTTCTGGAACTGCACTTGCCCTCGGGGCTCAATTTCCAACCAAACAACGGACTGGTCTATAAGGAGAACTATAGCTCTAGGGAGATGTGGCCACCTTAGAATACTGAGCCACTGAGGTCAAAAGGGCTCCATTGACCCAAAGACAAAGTTCAGAAGGTCTTGGAAAGGAGGGGCACAAGAAAAGAGCCACACGGGGAGGAAGTGGGGATATGTGCATGCATATGTTCATCCATATTAACACACAGATCATGTGTGTGAAGACCAGTGTTAATTCACGTTTCACAGGAGTGGAAGGAGGAAAGGGGAAAGAACACACACACTTAGAGGACATTGAACTCAATTAAGGGTGATGGGAAAATTCGAGACTGGTTCATGGTCCTGGCTGAGCAACACGATAGATGGTCTTCATGTCACCAAGAGGTACATGTAAACCTGAAGAAATGATAACGGGTCTGTTATCTCTCTGTATTTGCGACAAACAAGCAAGGGAAGAAATCGTGGGGTAGGAGGAAGAAAACAAAAATTAAGAAGGAATGTTCAGTGCTAGAAGAAAAAGAAATGGAATGGTGGAACCAGGCACATATGAAGGAAGGTGTTTTTGATTAGTCTGGGTTGACTAGAGAAACAAATTCATTGACACAAATTCATATACATACATATATATGTATAAGAGAGAACTTCATCTCAAAGAGCAAATGTACATTAAGAAAACAGACTAGCCCAGGCCAGGTTAAGTCCATAAATCCAATATTAGACCATATGTCTGTAACCAGTCTATAAATTCTTCTCCAGACTCACGCAGCATGTGCAATGAAGCTGAATGCAGGAAGAAAGATCACAGACCAGTGAGTGCAAAGTCTTGTGGATCCAGGGGTGGTAGAGGCACCTCAGTGCTGGCAAGGGTCTCCACATGGCTCCTTCAGCTCCAGGTTGTAGTAAAGCCCCATGTGTCTTGTCAGCAAGCTTGTCTCCCTGTGTCCTGCCTCTGGTGAGTGGTTTATCTCCTGAGTACCTACAAATGAGGACATCAAGCGATGACCTGATTGGCAGGCTAAATTCTACCCCCTCTTAAGTCTCAAATTGACAACAGATTATGGAACTTCCACAGAACGTCTCTGAGGAGAGGTTACATAAGCTGAGGCCTGAAGGAGAGGGAGTCATAGTCGGTCATGCAGAGAGAGAGAGAGCTGAAGAAAGAAGGAACCCCAAGTACAAAGACCTGGAGTTGGGATGAGCTCAGGGGGGGGAGGGAAAGCAGGCTAGTGTCTGGAATGGAGCCAACAGGGCAAGAGAGGAGGAAGGCCAGGTTTAAGGGGTCATCAGGTCAGGTCTCATGGATTGATTTGGGTCTCCTCAAAGTACATGTCAACTGGGCTGGGTCATGCTTCTCAGTCGTATGTGACTCTCCTCCATTTTGTGGCCTGCTACAATTATGCTCCGGGTTGTCCATCCTCACCGTGCTGCTGTCAACCAGAGAGGATTAGAGGCAGTTGTGTTGATGAGGCCCACTGCAATGGACCGGATTAAACTGTGTCTTGAGTCAAGCTCTTTTGAGACCCAGCATGGGTGAAACAAGCGAGCATTCATCATCAAAAGGGGCATTTCAAAAGATGCACACAAGCCACCGCTTGTCAGATCGTTCCACTGTGGTGGCTCCTAGGTTCTGTGATGCTGGAAACCACGTCACTGGTATTTCAAACAGCAACAGGTCACCCAGAGTGAAGAGAGTTCAGCAGAGTTTACAGACTCAAAACAGACTAGGAAGAAGGAATAGGCAGGGAAATAGCAGGGAAACACTATCAGGTACGGAGACCCTCATGAATAGAAGCAGAACATTGTCAGAGATGATACCAGAAGATGCGCTCCCCGGCCGGAAGACAGTCACAATATGACTGAGGAAGAGTGGCCTTCTCTAAGTCAAGTGGACCCTCGTGACGTGGATGGAGCAAAGCCTTTGTGAGGAAAGCCTTCAGGACCTTCGTCTGCTGATCGGGCATGACTCAAAATGAGAATGAACACCTACAAATATCGATCAGCAGCTGGAACTCAGAATGCATGAAGTCTGGGTCTAGGAAAATTGCAAGTCCTCAAAAGTGGAATGAGATGCAAAAAGATTGGGATTCATCTGTTTGAATCAGAAAATCATGTGGTTTACCATGCTGGGAATGGAAGATTCAGGAAGACTGATGTTGCACTCATCATCGAAAGGGGCATTTCAAGATCTAGCGTGAAGTACAATGCTGTCTACGGTAGGATAATAGCTATCCATATGCAAGGACACCCAATCATTACAACTAACCACTAAAGCTAGTGAGGCAAAAACTGAAGAGATTTATCAGCAGTTACAGTCCAAAATTGATCAAAGATGCAAGCAGGATGTGTTGAAATTACTGGAGATTGGAATGCAAAAGTTGGAAATAGAGAAGAAGAAACAGTAGTTAGGAAATGTGGTCTTGGTGAGAGAATGAAGCCAGATATTGCATGATAGAATTTTGCAAGACCAATGACTTCATCACCCAAAACTTAACAGCACAAAAGGTGACTATACACAGGGACTTCTCCAGATGGAATGAACAGAAATCAAATTGGCTGCATTCGTGGTAAGCTTAGTGTTAGGTACTAAAACAAGGTCAGGGGCTGACTGGGGAACAGACCACTAATTGCTCATATGTAACTTCAGGCTGCAGCTGAAGAGAATTAAAACAAGTCCAGGAGAGCCTAAATATGATCTTGAGTCTATCGCACCTGGATTTCGGGGACATCTCAAGAACAGATCTGCTGCATTGGACACGAAGGACAGAAGACCTGAAGAGCTGTGGGAGGCCATCAAGAACATCATTCCAGAAGACAGCCAAAAAGGAAAAGGGAAAAAAAAGTCAGAAGAGACTTTGAAAAGTCAGATGGATCTTGGCTGAAATCAAGGAAAACCATAAGATGTTTACTTGTGTTTTATTGTCTGCCTGGGCCATAATAAACCTTGAGAAGAAAGAGCCTTCCAGAAGACTTCCTTGTGCTCATGAATATGGATCGAGTGGCAGTTGGGCTACAAGAACAAAGGACCACGGGATGGTTTAAAATCAAGAAAAGTGTGCATCAGCGTTGTATCCACGTCACCATGTGATTCCATCTCTATGTGGAGCTGATAATCCAAGGAGCTGGACTACATGAAGAAGAACCCAGCATCGGGACTAGAGGCAGGCTAATTAACAACCTGAGACGGGCCAATGACACAACCGTGCTTGCTGAAAGTGAAGAGTGCTTGAAAGCACTTGCCCAAGAAGATCCAGGATTGCAGCCTTTCGTGTGGATGACAACTCAATCTAGAGAAGGCCGAGATCCTCACACCGGAACCAGTAGAGAGCAGCAGGATAAATGGAGAGAAAGACTGCTGTCAAGGATTTCATCTTGTTCGGATTTGCAGTCAATGCTCAAGGAAGCAGAAGTCAAGAAATCAAAAGACGCTTTGCATTGGGTGAGTCTGCGGCACAAGACCCCTTTGAAGTCTTGAAAAAACAAGGCTGCTCTTTTGAGGACTAAGATGCACTTGACCCAGGTCAGGGGATTTTTGATGGCATCTTATGTGTGTGAAAGGTAGACCCTGAATAAGGAAGGCTGAGAATGGATGCATCTGAATTCTGGTGCTGCAGGAGACTATTGAAAGTACCATGGACTGCCAAAAGAAGAAATAGATCTGTCTTGAAAAAGAACAGTCAGAATGCTCTTTAGAGACAAGAATGGCAGGACATCGACTCACATACTTTGGACATGTCATCAGAAGAGACTAGTCTAAGGGGGAACCTATTGTAGGGATCTACATATGACCTCATCTTTGGGAGACAGACAATGGGGAAGTGGGTGAAGACAAAAATAATGACAATTTGGGGGCAGTTAAGGGTTCATGGAGAGGGGGGGTGGGGAGGGAGAGGAAATATGGGGAGCTGGTATGGGGGGGGCCTCGGTAGAAGGAGGATGTTTTGAGAATGATGATGGCAACAAATGCCCGAATGTGGTGTGCATACAATTGATGTATGTATTGATCAAGATAGGAGTTGTATGAGCCCCCAGTAAAATTATTTACAGAGAGAAAGAGAGAGAGAGAGAGAGAGACCAGCCCCTGGAGAAGGACATCATACTGGATAAAGTGGACAGGCAGTGATAAAAAGATGACAAGATGAATTGCAACAATGGGAGCTGGAACGTAAAGTGCATTGTGAGGACGGCATGGGACCAGGGAGCGTTTTGTTTGTTGCACACGAGGTCACTGTAAGTCAGGACCTAACAACCACAGCAACAACACACAAGGGAGAATCGCTGAGATGGGTCTCTATAGCATGGGAAAAGAAGAAACAAAGAGAAACAAACCTGTCCTTTGAACTCGGGGTTCCTGCATTGAGAACCGCCTAGACCCAGGGGAAGATTGATGATGCCAAGATTGTAGAGATCTGCAAGGGCCAACAGGCCCCCAAATGTTGAAAGGAAACAAGGACCTTCCCCTGGAGCCAACGGTAAATGAAAGGCTTTTCCTGGCACCCTGGATGCAGAATTCTAGCCTCCTAAAATTGTGGGACTTGAGAATGAATGCATTTAAATTTGATGTTGGCAAAGAATATTAACAATAGCATATGCTGCAGAAGTACACAGAAATCTGTCAAAAGCACAACCAGAATGCGCCTTAGAAGTGTGGATGAGAATTCATCTCCTGTACTTTGAACATGAAATCAAAAGGGACCAGTTTCTGGAAAAGTTCATCATGCTTGGTAAAGGGTTACTGAACAAGGGGAAGGAGAAAAAGGAAGACGCTCCAGGGGTCGGATGGAGACTGTGGCAGCCACAACGGGCTCAAACATACCAATTCCCAGGACGACAGAGGTCCAAGTAGTCAATACCACCTACCAACAAAGCTGAGAGAATAGCTGTCTGTTGGTTAAATCCAGCCTCCTGTGGCATTCCTGTTATAGCAGGAATGTCCTAGATCATGAAGACACTAGGTTATACTGGCCCTTATTGGCTAGAGAAAAGATATGTGCGGCTGTCTGTTGTATCAGTGAGTCAGCCAGGGAGGACGTCCATGGGCACCGAGGGAGAGAAGAGAAGGCAGCTGAGACATTAGGGTTGAGAAACTCCTTTTTTGCTGTCTGTTGGTTGGAGAAACCCCAAGGGGTGCAACTTTGGCTTGGATGGGGCCAGCCCAAACAGGAAGAGAGGAACTTTAGACTGTTGGACTAGGATGGAGCGAGTTGATTTTAGACTGTCGAGTCAGAAAATTTGTTGTTGTCTGCTGTCCAGTCAATTGCAACTCACAGTGACCTAGAGGACAAAGAAGTGACCCCACAGGGTTTCCAAGACTGTCGATCTTTACAGGAAACAGATCACTGGGTCTCTCCCCTCAGGCTGAATGTGAAGCACCCACTCGGTCAGCAGCCAACCTCTGTATGTCATAACAGCTTCTACTTCATAAGGTGCTATTTATTGGAAATCGATGCCCCAGACTCTGGGCAATGCTATCCAAGTGTGGACGTGCCACTGGTGCTCAAAGAGACAGGCTTGCCCCTGCCCAGGAAACTGCTCACAGAAAGGGAAACTTGAGGGTCTTGAGGGTGGAAGGGTCGTTTGTGTTAGGTTTTGAAGGATGAAGAGGAGTTTGCTGGATAAAAGGTGTCACCTGAAGGCCACAGAGACTATGTCTGTCTTGTCTGTCGATGTGAGCACAGCGTCTAGCACAGAGTCTAGCACAATGGACACACTTGATGGGAAGATCTGAGCTGCCCACATTTTGGTTATCTTACAAGATTGATTCTGCACTGTATATGACAGCTTGTTTAATGCCTTGTTTGTTTGACACATGGCTTTACTTTTTTTTTTTAACTTAGAGTAGTTTACATGACCAGGAGACTTTTGCTATTACCACAAGAATTAAAAAGATAACAAAAATACTGGTTAGGAACTAAAACTAGCTGGAAAGACTCACAATGAAGACAGTAGTATGAAAATCCACCTGGTAGGGAGATAAGAAGACGAGTCACACACAGTTGAAAGTATTTGTGAGTCACACACTTGACGAAAAACTGATGTGCATCCCTGGTAGATAAAGGACTCTCCAAACCCACTCATCAGAAAGGCACACAGCTTTTTCGATGGACAAAGCATCCGCACAGACACTCTGTCATGAGGAATCTAGAGATGGCAAATCTGCACACGACAAGATGTGCAACATGATGGGCCGAGGAGCCAAAGTCGCTCCCATGGCAATCACATGGATTCCAATTCACGGGGACCCCTATGCGTGTCAGAATCGAACTGTGCTCCACAGTCCGATTACCCAAATCACACTCACCGCCACTGAGTTGCTGTCACCTCACACTGACCCTGCAGGACAGGGCAGAACCGTGCCTGTCTACGGGAGTCAAAAGGCCTTCCTCCTCCCAAGGAGTGGCTGGTGCTTTCCAACTGCTGGCCTTGAAGTTAGCAGCCCAACGGCTAACCACCGTGCCTGCAAGTCTCCTCATTCAATAACAATTATCTCAAAGCTTGAGTGTGAGCGAGGCCTTTCTTCTAAGGCACCTCTGACTGGCTTTAGCCCGCCAATCATCCTACTAACCTTCTCAATCACTTGCATGGCCCAAGGATGCCCCTTGGTCACCGGACAACTAAACTCACGGCCCCCTAGTCGTTGATTCTGCCTCACAGGAACTCTGTAGGACACAGCAGAACTGCCTCTGTGAGGTGAGAAACTGCAAACCTTCATGGAAGGAGAAAGCCTCGCCTTGGTCCTGTGGAGCAACTGGAGCTTTGAACTGCTGGCCTTGCAATGAGCCGTCCAACGCATCACCACGATGCCTGCAGCTCTCCAAACCGGGTCTTTTGGAAGACGCAAATCAAAGCCACAGCGAGCACCATCGCAGGCTTGTTAGAATGGTTGTGATTTAAGAACTGAAACGCAAAACCACACCTGACACGGTTCCAGAGGTGTTTGGAAAGACCGTGACTTGGGTCAGGTACCCCTTATTCCTCAAAGTACCGTCCTTGCTTTTCAACACCTGAAAGAGGTCTTGGGAAGCCGATTCGCCCTGCCTGATGTGCTGTTTGATCTTTCGACTGCTGCATCCCTGAGCATTGGTGGTGGATGGAAGCAAAAAGGTGATTTTATAAAATATATTTTATCGGTCAGATCTTCTGCAAAAGGCCTCTTTAAAATGTTAAAAAGCAGCAAGGGGAGCAAAGCAATGAAGCCCCCCCAGGGAACATAGACTTTGGGGCCAAGGTGTGCCACCTCATCAGACTAAATCAGAAAACACTCCTCCAGGTCAACAAACAGACCTGGAATTATTTATAGGCTTTTCTTTTTTCGTCATTGTTTTTTGTTTTGTTTTCTTTTGTGGTTTTGTTTTGTTCTGTCTTGTGTGTGTGTGTGTGTGTGTGCTTATTATTGTCTCTGAAGGTCTATCTAGATAAGACAGACGGGATAAACAATTCGAAGGAGGAAACAACAGAACCAAGAGTTCCAGGGGAAGACAGGAGAGAGGGAGGTGGGGGAATGAAAGGGGGGTATCAACCAACACAGGGACAAGGGAACAACAAGTGATCTAAACCTGATGGCAAGGAGCGTGTAGGCGGCCTGGTGGGGCTTGATGAAGGGCAATATATCCAAGAGGATGACTGAAACCCAAATGAAGACCAGACATGATAGTGAGACAAGAGGAAAGTAAATGAAAATAGAGGGGGAGAGAAGGAGGGAAAGGACATTTATAGAAATCTAAATACAGGCATATACATATAAAAATATATTTATATATAATGACAGGGAACTAGATCTATGTACATATGTTAAGCACTAAGGTAGCAGACAAGCACTGGGTCTCCACTCAAGTACTGCCTCAAGTACACTTTGTTCTAATAACCCAGCATTCTGTGCTAGTCACCTTCCCTACACAATGGCTGAAGACAAAATGGGTGCATACGCAAATGTGGTGAAGAAAGCTGATGGTGCCCAGTTAGCAAACTGGTCTTACAGCCTTGAAGATATAGTGTTTGAGGTCTTACAGGCTTGAAGATAAACAAGCAACCATCTAGCTGAGAAGCAACAAAGTGCATATAGAGGAAGCACACCAGCCTTTGTAATCATGAGGTTTCAATAGGATCAGGTATCGGGCATAAAAGACCCAGAATAAAAAAAAAAACATTTTGATGTGAATGATGGTGGGGGTGGGAGGGCTGGGGAAGGGGGAAGTGTGGAGTAGAGACCTAAAGTCCATTTGTAGACAATTGGGCATCCCCTTACAGAAGGGTACAAGGAAGAGACAAGCCAGTCAGGGTGCAGAATAGCCTCAATGAAACATACAACTTTCCTCTAGTTCTTTAATGCTTCTTCCCCACCTACACACACACACACACACACACACACAATCATGACACCAATTCTACTTTATAAATCCAGCTAGACTAGAGCATATGCACTGATACAGATAAAAGCTGGAAACACAGGGAATCCAGGACAGATAAACCTTTCAGGTCCAATACAGAGAGTCTGGATACCAGGAGGAGAAGGGGAAGGTGGGAGGAAAGAGGGGGGAACTGATCACAGTGCTCTACATAAAAATCCCTCCCAGGGGCAACAGAAAAGTGGGTGAAGGGAGACATCAGTCAGTGTAAGACATTAAAAAAGATTTATATAGGGCTGAGCCCCGGTGGCGTACTGGTTGTGCGCGGGACTGCGGCCCACTGGGATGGAGGTTCAATTCCAGCTCCACGGAGCAAAGGCTGGGCCTCCTACTCCCACCACCTGAGGGCAGTGATGCCTTAAAATAAAAAACTTTTTTAATTAAAAAAATAAATAAAAAGATTTATATATTATCAAGGGTTCATGAGGAAAGGCGAAAAATTAGCTGATACCAAGGGCTCAAGTAGAAAGATGTTTTGAAAATGATGATGGCAACATAGGTACAAATGTGCTTGGCACAATGGACGGCTGTATGGATTGTGAGAAGAGCTGTGTGAGCCCCCAATCAAGCGAGTTTTTAATGTTAAAAAGTTAAGATGTTAGGATGATGTGAGATATGAAAATAATAATCTATAATTTATCAAGGGTTCATGAGGGAGGGGGTAGGGGAGGGAGGGGTAAGAGCTGGGGAGCTGATATCAGGGGCTCAAGCGTGGAGAGAATGCTTTGAAAAGGATGATGGCGGCGTATGTGCAAATGGGCTTGACACTCTGGATGAATGCATGGATTGTGATAAGAAATGTAAGAGCCCTCCATAACAGTGTTCCATAAAAAAAAAAAAAATCGAACCAGGAAAGATGTCGCTCTGAGGACAAAGGTACAACAGACCCAAACCATGGTATTTTATCGCCGCCTCTACAGTCAAGCTGGACAATACATAAGGACAATACATAAATACAAAAAGAAAAGACGGGTGTGGGTGGTGAGAGTGGTGAAGAAAACTGACTTCATTTCACCTGCCTACCAGGCCCTGTGATCCAGCAGGACCAGTCCCTGAAGAAGAACATCATTCTTGGTCAACTGGAGGCTCAGTGAAGAAGAGGACGGACAGATGGACACAGTGGTCGCAGCGAGGGGTTCAAACACAGCACTGATGGGGAGGCTGGCGCAGGCCTGGGCAGGATGTCACGGTCTTGCACGTGGGATTGCTCTGGGTCGGAAGCAGCTTAACAGCCCCTAACAACAATGCCATGGGAGGTCCAACTGTTTTTATAGGCCAGCGCTCCATTTTTGAACGGTGCTCGGCTTTCCGGGAGGTCGCCCAGCTGGGACCCGCAGGAGGGACATGACTGAGAGATACAAATCTGCTACCTCTGGTAGATGGCCTTCCCAAAGCAAGGAAGGGCCTGCTCGATGTCTGTGCACCTTGACCACTGACCCAGAGTCTGGTCATGAACTTCATGAGCTCCTCAGCCCTCCACACGCTGTCACCGGCTGTGCCCATAGCTGGAGCAACAGCCCTCTCTCATCTTGATGTCTGACACCTGACAGCCCCTAGGGGACTGCCTCCCCTTTCTCTCTGTGCCCTGGCTGTTTGTCGCCTGGAGGGCTCTAGTGTCCTGTGTCCTTTCTCAGGAATCTTGCCCTTCCCCCTTCTCCCCTAGGTAGTAAGTGTGGCAGTCATGTTCTTATGTTGATTTCATGATTGAGATGTAGGGGTGGAGTCTAGCCTGTTAATCTGGAGATAGCCGTTGAGCAACCAATGAGGCCTCCATGTGGGCATGACTTTCTCCTGAGATTTCTGGGAAATCTCACGATATTTCCCCCTTGGAGATGAGAAGCTATCTCCCCAGTTGTTGGGAGTTAGTCTCCAAGAGGATGAATCACGGACAAGACAAGATGGCACCATGGAAAAGATGGAAAAGCCGGAGGAGGAGCCACACAGCCTTACCCTGATGGAACCAGACCTCTGAAGCTGACGAAGCCACGTGGAGACTCCTGCCAGCGCTGAGTTGCTTCTACCACCATGGGATGCTGTTGATGGACCCTGATCCCTGGAAGCGAGGAGCCCTGGGGGGAGCCCTGCCAGCACCGGGATTCTGTACCCATTGGCCTGTGATTTCGTGAGTCAGAAGGGGACATTATGGACTGGTATTGGGCATATGGGCTAATATCAGATATGACTTTGAACTGGACTGGGTTGGGATGCTTTCTTAATGTCCCATTCCTCTTGTGTATAAACCTTACCCTTATATCCATATACGTGTCTATGAATTTGTTTCTCTAGTTTACCTGGACTAACACAGTAAGCTCCTTTCTTGTGCAAAAACAAAAAAAACAAAAAAAAACAGCCCAACTGACTGCACCCCAAAAGGAGAAATGCAGTGGCTCAAGAAGCTAAGAATCCCCAGGGTGTTTAGCTCCTTCCAGGTACAGCTGGGTCCAGGGGTTCAACCCTGTGCAGCTCTGCACAGGTCATCTCTCGGGCACGTTTGTCACTTGTGATGTGTCTAATGTTCCAGGTGATGACGAACTCACTTTCATCTCCTTCAAAACCAAAGTCCCAGGACCCAGTCTCATTGGACGGGCTGGGTCACATGGCCATCGTGGAACCAATCGCCAGAACAAGACTTGATTGTGCATCCATACTGGGAACCGCAGGTCTAGCCTACTCCATCCAGACCTCACAATCTTGATAGGAGCAGACAAAGTTCTTTAGTGAGAAATTGGGGTGCTAAAAAGGTGGGGCCCAACCTGTCCATGAGCGCCCCAGGGCCCTTCTCCCGGCATAATGCTAGTTCGTTCTAGCATGCTGTGTGACCTCAGGCCACCCTTTTCATCTCTCTGGGCCTCATGTTCCTCCTCTGAAAAATGGGGACGGAGGCTATTTGAATCCCAACATTCCAGAATTCTGGGCCAGCTTCCAGAACTAGCGGCTGTTCCCTAAATCCCAGAAACGCTCCGGTACTTCTGGGGACGGAAGTGGAGCGTCAGCCAGAACCCTCTCCAGCCCCCTGCCTGGGAACATGCTCAGAAGATGACAATTGGGCTGCCTTCTGCTGAAATTCCTCTCTCTTCTGGGCCTTGCCAAGGAAAACAAGCCCAAGAACCAGGCATTAAAGGTGAGCATACTTGACGAGTTTGAAGATGACAATTTATTTACACAGGTGTGGGAACCGGCCCCTCGCTTTCTTTTCTTTGTTCCAAATTCTTTTCCCCGAGGGCGTTGACAGATGTGCCAAGGGAGGGGGTAGTTGGTCCTGGGGATCTGCCTGGAGGCAGACCGAGCACCCAGAGGTAAAAACGAGGGGTGGAGCAGCAGAAGAGAGGGCGTCGTACCAGAAGGCAGTCGGGTCTCCCCTCAACTAAACTCCCTTCCTGCTCACAGTGCCCATTACCTGGGAAAGAACGGAGTTCTGCGCCGGTCAACGTCTCCTGCGACTTTCAAGAGAATTGAGCAGGGTCCGTCCTCTGTCCACAGCGGCGATGGGGGGCCAGCAAGGTGTGACACGGCAGACCGGGGAGCTAGCAGGGGACGCTGGGCAGCCGGAGGCTGTGGGTTCTTGAACACCTACTGTGTGAGGCGCCATGCGAGTGAAACAGGTGGCATCCCATGACCTCATGGGACAAAGAAGCAAATGAAGAGGCTTCCAGAAAAACAAAACGAAGTGAAGGGGTGATCAGGACCCCTCTCGGGGGTCCCCTGGATGCTGGGAAAGAGGAGGAGGAAGACAGTCATGGGGAGACGGGAAGGAAGGGTGCTCCAGTCAGATGACCCACCTTGCGCAAAGACCCTGAGGTCAGAAGTCGCCCGGGGTGTTCAGGGAACAGGGAGGAGGCCAGCAGGTGTGTGCAGAACAAGACGAAAAGGAGAAGAACAAAAGGGGACCCCTCCGGGGTAGGCTCAGGGGTGGGGAGGATCCTGCCAATTTTAGAGCAGGAAATCGGCCCAGAGAAGGACAGAACCTTACCCAGGGACACACAGCAGAGTCCTATACCAGCCCCTTTCATCTGGCTCACAAGTCCATGCCTCCCCGGGCTTCTGCCTGGGGAACGGGCAGAATAGGGGTCTCAGAGGGGCATCATGAGACCAAGTCTGTTCCCCATGGGAAGAAAGAGGAGGCAATGTAGCTGCTGAGTGATTGGGGGGGGGGGTCCCTCCTCTAGGCTCCCAGGTCACGATGGACTCTGCCTCAGTTTACCCACCTGTAAAAAAAAGTGGGCTTAATAGCATGTCTGCCTCCGGTGCTGACTTCAGAGGGGTGCTGTGGGGGTTAATTACTGCCTGGCAGCTCCGGAGCCTTGATGAAAGGTAGCGGGAAGTGGAAGTGGGCACTATTAACCCAACCGGTAATTACCCCAACTGAGCAGGGCCACAGCAGGAGGGTTCCAGCGAGTTCCCTGGGCTCCCGTCACACTCAGGCTCCTCCCCTCCCACATTCCCAGCCAACGAACATGCTGTGGGCTGCAGACATCTGACTGACCGTCCCCCTGCCTCTGAGGCCCTGCCCCAGGTCAGGCCGGGCTGGGGCCGTGCACAATCGCAAGCCACATGGATCCAGGTCCAGAGCCTCCTTTTCTTCTTCTGTACAGTTGGGGGCAGAACCTGGCCTGCCTCCAGGGTGCACAGCTCACTGGCAGGTGGACGCGCTGTCAGGCCATGGCTGCCCGCACCATCTGCCACCTTGGCTTCCATGATCGGACAGGGGCAGTTACAAACACCTGTAGGATGCTGATGGGAACTCAGATCGCCTCTCTCTTGGGCCCCAGAACCAAGCTCCAACTACCCCTTTCTGCAAGCCCACCTGTCCACTAATCCTGTCTCCTGGCCCCTGGATCTCAGTCTCTCTGTCTCCCAGAGCCCAGCTCTTCAGCCAGCGGTGGGCTCACACCTGGTCTCCAGTGGCCCTGGATAACTAACAGTCAGCCCTTTGCGGGGGAGACACGAGGTTGGGGCCCCCTCTCCCTCCTATCGTCCCTCGTGAGACAGCATCATGCCCACCTTCCAGGGGAGGAGACTGAGGCTCTGGGAAGAAAGGCCAATGCCCAGCACTCAAGGGGCCAAGGACCAGTGCCCACACCTTCAGTGCCTCCCTGGACTACTGACCCCAAGCACTCAGCCCTCCCTGCCTCCTCGGTGGGGGAGATGGGCAGCAGGCCCGGCCTCTGTGTGCCACTAGGGAAGAGACTCTTCACTCTGGTCTTGCCCTGGCTGCCCCGCAGGTGGGCTGCTTCCTCCTCTGGCCTCACCGGCACTTTCACAGGCACACGCTCCCCCTACCCCCAGCCTCTGTCCCTGCACCCCTGCAGCCCGGAACACTGTCCCACATCTTTGCACGCTGGCTTCTCATTCCATCCAGGTCTCTTCAAATGTCCCCTCCTGAAAGGGGCCCACTAGGCTGTCTCTCTCCCACCCCCTGCTTCCGCTTCTCCAGAGACCTGCCCCCCCCCCAATAAAAGACTCCCAGCTAGAGCGTGGACCCAGGACCAGAGGCTGCTTTGTGGTGTGCACCAATGCCTGTCCTAGAACTTCCAGGGTGCCTATAGCACTCCCTGCCTTCAGTCTATTCTGACTTAAGAGTGTACTGGTGTGTGAGGCTTCTAGATGGTGACTGCTTATAGGAGTAGAAAACCCGTCTCTCTCCCAAGGAGAGGCTGGTGGTTTTGAACTGCTGACCTTGCAGCTCATAGCCCAACACACTGTCACTTTGCCACCAGGGTTCCTGCTTGTTGAAGGGATGCCCTGCTTTTAGAGATAACTGTGTGAGTTGGCGGGAGGTGCTCTCCCCACCCCACCCCCGGATGCTCAGTCACAAGCAGGGTCCGTTTTCTATCAGACTAAGAAAGGACAGAGGTTGAGCCCCAGGGCACCCGTGCTGAGGACGAAAGAGGCCAGGCAGTGGGGAACTGAAGATGGGAAAATCGAGGGACTGCTACCGGCAGCTGGAGACTCCGGAGCAGGCTGGAGACCTAGGCAGGCGGGAATCTGGAACACAGCTGGCGTCTTCTCCCGGCTGTGGCCACCAAGCGGGGTCAGCTTCCAAGGACACCCTCAGCCAAAGATGGCAAGGGGATCAGTCTTCCCACTCGAGAATCCCCTGCCAACCCCAAACATCCCACCCTGAGGGTCCATGAAGTGGGGGAGGGGCATGGATGACGGTGTGACCCCGCTCAAGAGGCGTGAACAACCGAGTGTATGTGAAAGGAGAGCCTGGATGGAGTAAGAGGTGGCGAAAACAGATAAATAAGGGTTCCTGGGGGGCGGGGTGGAGAAGGGAGGAGGGAGAGGGGAGCCTTTCCACAAGGAGAAAGTGGTTTGAGATTGCTTGTGGCAGCAACGGCACGCTGCTGCGTGATGTGACTGAACGACGACAAGCGATGTGAGCTCTGCGAGAGCCCGCGATAAAAATAAATCAATTAAATTAAGAAATGTAAAAGAGTGTGATTCGTATAAGGACCGTGGTGGGGAGAGGGGGTATTCGGCGTGTAATGTCTCCCCCAAGGGAAGGGACGATTCCTCGAGAGCCTGCCATTCAGCACATCATCCTCACGACCAGCAATCCTGTCTAGCTAGCCCTCCCTGTGCTTCATGGAATCCTGGTGGCATGGTGCTTCCCAGCCGGACTGCTAACCACCAGGTCGGCAGTTCAAAACTGCCCGTCTCTTCTTAAGAGAAAGACGAGGCTCCTTTACTTCCCTAAAGAATCACAGCCTTGAAGATTGTATAACTCTTCTTGTCACTCCTGAACTATTGAATGATGGGGGTGAAATGTCAATAAATTTTGTTTTTAAGAGTGGCAGTCTCGGGGCTGAGCCCCGATGGCATAGTGGTTGAGTGCGGGACTGCGGCCCATGGGCTTGGCAGTTCAAATCCAGCAGCAGCTCTCCAGGAGCGAGGCTAGGTAGCTCCCACGACCACCAGAGGGCGGTGATGCCCCCCCCCCAAAAAAAAAAAAAAAAACAAGAGTGACAGCGTCAAAAGCCCAGTTCTACCCTGTCCTACAGGGTCCGTGGCAGTGAGTTTGAGTTTGATGGTACGAAGAGGGGTGCCGAGACCCTCTCACTTAATCATCCTGATGACCCCGAGGTCCTTCTCCTGATCCTTCCCATTGACCAGAAGAGGAAAACTGAGGCTCGGCGAGGTGAATTATTTGGTTCCTTGGCTGCCAGGTCCTACCCCAGACCCTCCAGGTCCCTGAGAAAGGCCTCGCTGCCCCGTCCCCTCCTCCCTGCATGGTTCCTGCTACAGTCAGAGGCTGCTCATCCCGCCTGCCCCGTCCACCCAGCCTTGCAGCCGCCCGGGGATGCCTGGTTCCCAGGCAGCCAGCTCGGCCTGTCCGGGAGGGAGGGCAGACTTGGCGGGCCGCCCGCTCTGGGATGCTGGGCGGCCGGGAGTTTCTCTCCCTGGACTGACTGAGCGTGATTCAGCGCCAGCCTGTTGTGAAATCTGGGAATGTTGTGGGCAAGGCCGGCCCGGGGGATGGCTGTCTGGGAAGGGGAGCCCGGGAAGGGGTTAAGGGGGGCAGTGGGGGTGTGGGGAGGCGCCAGGCCCGGCCTGCAGAGAGCACCCTGAGCCAGGAGGGGGGCTGGCCGGCAGCCTGTGGCCAGGTCTCTGACATCACACTGCGTCAGCCGGCCGGCCCCAGCCCCCCATTTCCTGCCCTCCCTTGTCCAGCCGGCCCTGCAGCCACCTCCCCCGACTCCCAGCAGCACCCAGCCTTCCCAGAGCCGGGAAGAAGTATAAACAGAACTTTGCAGACAGGAGACAATGAACAAACGGTCGCTGGGGAGAAGAAGAGACTGGGGACCTACGAGGGAAAGGGACTTACCCAAGAGCACCATCCAAGGGCAAAATCACCCATGTTCAGAGAATTCCTGACAATGACATGCATCTTCCAGGGCTTGTCATTAAACAGAAGCCGTCTCCAGGCCCCTTGGGCTCCCAGTGAATGTCTCAAGGTTGGGGCTTTTCTTTCTCATCGAGTTTATTCTGCTAAATTGTATTAAATTCAGTGGGTTGACTGGCCGGACCCCCGGAGTCATAGGGAGTGTGGGTCTGGTTTTTCTGAGTTTGGTCTCTCCGTTGGGAGCAAGGTGGTCCCATGGGTAGGTAAGCACTGCTCACCAGAAGGCCAGCGGTTCAAAGCCACCAGGAGCCCTGCCGGTCAGTTTCCCCAGAGATTGACAGCCTCGGGAGCCCCCCATCCCACCACCTGAGACGCCTTTCCTCTGCCTTTTCACCGAGCCTGGGAACGGACTCACGGGCCTTGGTTCGCCACGGGTCCATAGGTCAGCGAGGACGTAGAATATGCAACTAAATCAATTCTCTCTTTTTTTATTTTTCCATTTTTGAAAGCTAAGGTCCGTGATCAGACTTTGTGCCAGGCGGACACTGTTGACCAGTTCTCATGGCCATGCTGAGGACCCACCCCAGCATCTTGACCCCATCTCACGACAAGCGGACGGGGACACAGGGAGCGGGGCAGGGCCGAGGCCACACAGGGGAAGTCGCGGCGACAATGCCCATCACTGGCAGCCCATCGTTGACACCAGCTCGTTGGCTTTGCTTATTGCCCAGGAGGAAAGACTCGTGTTCTCCCCACTCCACAGAGGAGGGAATGGAGAGCCAGGGAGGGAGCGGAGGGGCCTGGATTGCCTAGATGCTAAGTGGCAGCGTGGAGGTGCGAACCCCACTCTCTGGTTCTCATCTCTCGGCTTCAGCACTCCGAGCAGTGGGCAGTGGGTGTCCAGTAGCAGGGCCAAGGTGGAGAGGCCCACGGCATCCCGACTGTCAACCATCCCTGGTATCTGTTGGGGGCCACCCTGTGCCAGTCAAGGGACCCTGCATGACTGGGCAAGGCCTCTGACATCAGCTGTCTCCTGGAAGTGGTCTGCCACTCTCACAGGCAGCGGAGTCACGAAATTCACAGGGAGCCGTCATTTGAACACCCCCTACCCTCCGCCTGCTCATTCTACAGCAGAAAAAGTCCCCAAGAGGGCATGTAACTTGCCTGAGGCCATACAGCCGGCTATAGCCCGGCTCCCACCCCCCCAACCTAGCCTTGGCTGGCAGAGGCCCTGCAGGATGAACTTGAGAAGGGTCCCCCAGCCCCTCCTCCACTTCCTCTCTTGCTTCGCCAATTCCTAGCAGGTGTATGGCCAGGCCCCATGTGAACATCTTCAGGCAGTGGGGGGTGGGGGGGATGGACAGCAGGTTGGAAGTGGAGCTGGACCCGGAGCCAGCCCTGATGATCACAGAAGAAAGGGTGGGGGGGCTGACTCAGGGTGGAGGCAGGGGGGGCGGTGTGATGAGAAGCCTGCACTACCAGGTCCCTGATGGCTTTGAAAGAGTGAAGCTGGCCTGATGTGACCATCAATCGTTACTATTCCCCGGGATCAGTGTCAGAGAGATGATAGGGAGTGGTGGGGACTGGGGCACACCCACACCCCCCTATAAGAGGGCGGGTCCCCTAGGGCAGCCGGAGCTTCAGAGGGCAGAAGCGCACACAGGATATGCTATCTTCAGATTTGGTGTGCTGCCTCCGCTCATGAATGCGTTCTGGGTGGGCTGAGCAAAAGACAGGGGTCAGGAAGGCCCTCCTGGCAGGGGAACCCACCGGCTAGAGGAGGGACGGCAGACAGAGCTGAGGAACGACAGCAGGCAGGGAGGCTGAGCTGGGTGGCAAGAGGCTGGGGCCAGGTAACAGAGCGTCGGGGGACAGTGGGGAGGCAAGGAGGCTTTAGAGTCTCAGAGGAACCGGGTCACTCAGCTACTCTGTTCGACTCCCATCCATTCTCCTGACTTCCTTCCGCCTCTTCTTGACAAGACCTCTGCTCACAGCCCGAGGGGCCCGTGGGACCCCAAGTCACACTTGCCTCGCCTTTACGCATAACCCTCCACCGTCCCACCTCGCACGCAGGTAAAGCCGGAGCCCCCACAGTGGCCCACAAGAGCCAGCAAGAGCAGCTCCCCTTCAGCCACACTGGTCGCCCCCCAACCAAACTCACTGGTCAGTTCCCCCTGTGCCACAGGCCCACCTCGGGGCCCTGGGCCTTGGACACCTGGACCACCCTCCCAGCAGCCCCCGGCTCCCACCCCACACCCCTCCAGAGAGCCCCCCACCTCTGCCCAGCCATCCCTGGGCCCCCACTCCTCGCCCACGTTTCTCCCTGCAGCGCAGACCCCTCCTGATGCACTGCCCAACGTGCTGGGTCTCCTCCCTGCTGTCTGCACGCCCGCAGAAGTGTCAGTTCCACGGGGAGGGGGGCGGGCAGAGACCGAGGCCTGTCCCCTTCCCGCTACACCCCGGGGCCAGACGCACAGGAAGTATTCCATAAATATTTGCTGGATGAATGAATGCCTTTTTCCCCTCGGAATTATTTGGCGACGTTGTCAGAACAGGGTTATTTTGCCCCTCGCTCTGAGCCCAGAAGAAGCTGTGTCCCGCCCAGGGTCACACTGCTCACCCGGGTAGGGCAGTGTGGTCCGCGCTCCTCCTTTTTCTAGGGCAGGCTTCAGCCCAGGGCAGTCCCCTGAGCCATAGGAGACCCAGGCCAGGAGAGGTGAGGTGTCTTGCCCCAGGCCACAGAGCCACCAAGGGCCTGGGTTACACTCTCTTCCTTCTGGGCTGTGGGCTCTCTCTCTCTCTCTGAGAGCAAAGGAGTCGGTGGCGGTGGTGGTTTAGTGGTGAAGCATTGAGCCAAAATCTACAAGGCCAGCAGTTCGAAACCGCCAGGCCCTCGGAGGGAGAAAGATGAGGCGTCTACTCCCATAAACGGTTTCAGTCTGAGAAACTCTGGGGGCGGGATGGGAGGGGGGGGCGGGGGGGGCAGGGGGCAGTTCTCCCCAGTCCTGTTGCGTCCCTGTAAGTCGGCAGCCACTGGATGGCACCGAGTTTGGGAGCTTTCTTCCAGACCGGTTCTGTTTCCCCTCCCTTCTCTCCTCCCCACCCTCGCCCTCCCCCTTCCCTCCTCCCGGCCGAGGCGTCTGTCGGTCAGTTCAAGTCGCTTGTGTGATCTCTCACAAGGCTCGGGCCAGGGCCTTGACACACACGGCGTCCCTGGCAGCGCCCACGCGGCGCCCAGGCTGTCACTGCAGAGCCTGCCCGCAGAGCTCAGCCGCCTGGTCCCTCCGCATGCCTCAGAGATGAGCAGTCAGAGCGGGGCCAGGCTCACGGACACATTCGGAGCAGATGTGGCCGTCTCCCTCAGGCCCAACTGGCCCCAGCCGCCCTCCACCCCAGAGCCTGGGGGCAGGCAGAGCTGCTCAGGCAGAGGTGAGGCGGGTGCAGGCTCAGACGTGGGGTTGGCACAGGGCCCTGGGGCTCATAAAGGGAGGCTGGCTCAGGGTAGGGGACCCGGTCGATCGTGGTGGCATCAAGCGTTACAATTCCCCGGGCTCCGTTTCAGAGAGCCGAGAGGGAGTGGCGAGCACTGGGGCACACCCACTTCTCCATAAAGGGTGGCCTCTGGGTTGGGGGCTGAAGCACACATAGGATCTGCTAGCTTCTGATCTGGGGGTGCTGTCCCCACTTGTGAACGCATTCTGTGAGGGCCCGGTTCAGCCTGAGCTTCCCGTTTGCACCAAGTCGGGCGCCTCTGGCAGTCAGGAAGCAGGATTGCCCAGCAGTCCTGAGGGGCTGTGGGAAGGTTCCCGCCATCTGGTCACCCTCCTCCACCCCCTCCCTACCCCTCACCCCCCTCACATTGACTCCTGCCGCCAGCTGGCTGCCGGGTGGAAGGGGGCCCGGGCAGGGACCGAGGTCTCCTTCCCACATGGGACACAGCTGTGGGCGGGTTGGTGGGGAAGTCCTGACCTCCTCTCAGTCCCTTTTCCACATCCCTGCTAGAAAGTGAGGGACCTTCCTGGAACCCCAGGGTTATGCGCCACCCCACCCCCAACCCCCCGAAGACCAGCCTCAGCTGTCTGATCGAAGCCCGCATTCTCCAAGCCCCCCGCTAACACCACCTGCGTCTTCATGACACCCCTTCCTCTCTGACCATGCGTCCCAAGAAGAAACGGAGGCTCAGGAGGGACAGTGACTGGTCCAGGGCTGTACAAGGAGCACCCCAGGACTCTCGATCCGGGTCTCCCTGCCTGAAGTCCACCATGCTCCAAGGTGCAGGCCTACAGCCCACCCACCCCTGTCAACTTATTGACAGAGCTGGGCCCGAGGTCAGGTGTGGGCGGGTGACCTGTCTCTGGCCTCCCTGAAGCCCTTGCACGGTGCCTACTCCACTCCCTCCCTGGGAGTCAGACCATTCCCAAGCCGCGGGGCCCTGTCCACACAGACTTCCTTCCCTGGGTTCTGGGGTCTCCGTTCTCCGACTGTGTGTCTGGGCTCCTCCGCCTGGGTGGAGTCTTCAAACCAGTGCTCCTTCTCCACAGATGGCTCTTTTGCCTCAGTTTCCTCCTCCGGGAGGAGACCCCACCCTCTGCTGATGGCCAATGCCAGAAGCCCACGCCTCACCTTGAACACCCACCTCTCAGGCACTGCTGACTTTGAGCACTTACCATGGCAGCGATCTGGGGACTAGGAGACCCCCAGAAGTAGCCTCATCTCCATAGTGTCCCCGACGGGTGGCCAGGCACCAACACACGCACGCACGCACGCACGCACACACGCACATGCACACGCGCACACACACACACGCACACGCACATGCACGCGCACCATGATTGGTATTCAGGAAGAGAACCGAAGTGAAACCAAGAGTGGCCTCCACTCCCCAGCTCTCAGAGGAGGGCATCTCCCAGGTGAGATGCAGCTGCAAGGGGGGCTGGGAAAGGTGGCGTTCGGCTTGCCGGTCTCTGCAGCCTCTTGGTAGAAGAAGGCACGAGAGGTGCTTCTGTCTTCTCGTCTGTCTTCCCGACCAGACGGGGAGCTGCTTACAGGTCAGGACAGTGTTTTAATAGCTCCAGCCCCTCAGCACGTGGCCCAGGCCTGGGACAAGAAAATTATAGTAGTCACATGACACTATTGAAAAGGAACGGCGTTTGTTAAGCATTTCCATGCCCTAAGCACGAGGCTGCGCGCTTGACATCCCGTTTCTCTTCACATGACAAGCCAACGGGATCGGGACCTGTCCCGTTTCTCTTCACATGACAAGTCCCATTTTATACCCGCAGAAAAAGGAGGCTCGGAGCAGTAAAACCATGTTCGTAAGGTCGCCCAGCAAGTGAGTATTAGAGACAAGATTTAAAATGAGGTCCTTCGGGCTGAACCCCGGTGGCACAGTGGGTGGGCGCAGGACTGCGGCCCACTGGGTTGGAGGCTCAAATCCAGCAGCAAGGCTGGGCCTCCTACTCCCACCACCAGAGGGCAGTGATGCCCCCCCCAAAAAAAACTAAAATGAGGTCCTTCTTAACTTCAAGCTCCAAATATGTGTGAGGCAGGGGCACCGTCTCTTCCTATACCGCTGCACCATGATCCTGCACCTCTCAGGCATCTGGGGCAGACCCTGCCCCAGGCATCCAGAAAAGTGACAGAAATGTTCAAGGAACAAATGAGCAACCCCTCCATTGAGAAGCACCTACCCCCACCTCCCTCTCCTTCACCCCTCTGGACCTGTGTCCTTCTCCAAGGTCAGGCCTCAAGGAGGAGAAAGATGAGGTGCGCTGAGACTACTGATCCAGAGTCGGCAGTTAACCACCAGGCTCACCGACCACCACTCCCATAAAATAGCTGATAATTTAAGCAATTTTCCAGATTGCTTTCATTAAACTTTCAAATTATAAAAAAAAAAAAGCTGACAAACTGCTGCATCACAGAAAGGTGCAGAGCTCTTTCTACCATGTTAACCTCATTTTAGGACTTAACACTCAATGTGTCCACTCTCAGCCATCTGTCCATTCATCCATCACTCCATCTATCTACTCTCTCATTCATCCACTTCTGGTACCATAATGTGTTAGTCTGGGTAGACTAGAGAAACAAATCCATAGACATGCGTATGGATATAAGGGAGAGGTGATATACAAGAAGAATGGAACATTGAGAAAACATTCCAGCCCAGTCCGGTCCAAGGTCATATGTCTGATATTATCAAACCATAAATCCTCTTCAGACTCATGAAGCACATGCAATGACACCAGGACAATCACAGGGAAGTGGGTGCAGAGTCTTGTGCATCCAGTGGTGGTAGAAGCATCTCAGCGCTGGCAGGGCTCTCCATGATGCTTTATTGGCTTCAGAGTCTGGTTCCATCAGGGTAAGCCCATGTGGCTTCTCCTCGGGGATGCCTCACAGGGAGTCAACCTTACGCTTTGTCTGTAGAGCTCTGATCAACTACCTTCCTCTCTGCCCACATTTCTTCACCAACTCTCCCATCTATTCATTCATATTCAAATCCATTCATGTACCCATCCATTCACTGACTGTCCTACTCATCTGTCTGCTCCCACATCTACTCTCCCCTCTGTATCCATCCATCCACTCTTCCATCCATCTCATCTATCATTGTGTTTGCTATCCATCTGTCTACTCAGTGATTCATTTATTTATCTATTGAATTGCCAATTCAACTCTCCTTTTATTCTCTTTGTGGGTTGATCTAGCTTTCTAAGTATCCATCTATGAATGCATCCATCATTCCATTAATTTATTTATTCATTTCATTGATATTTGTATATTCATCACCCTATTAACGATTTATGACATTCAGCCATGAAATTATCCTTTCACACACCAATCACCTCACAAAATCTTATCCATCCAGTCATTCAATTCTCCATCACCCATCTGGCCCTTTATCCATCAACTTATTTCTTCATTCATCTCTCCATAATTCAGTTGCTTACAATTTCATTCTCTGACTCATCTCTTCTACTTATCTATCTCTTCATCCACTTCCTCCATCCAGAAAGAGTTCTCTCATCCATCCACCCATGTACCCAACCATGAAATTATCCACTTGACCATCCACCCATCAATCAAATCATCACTCATCCTTCCACCCATTAAATCTTCCATCCACCCTTCTGCTCCCAATACAAGAACCAAGAGATGAATCATAGCTGGTCCTGCCCTTGAAAAGCTTACAGCAATGTGATGGGAACATATAGCTACAACCCAAGGTGGAAATTACTAAGGTTAAAGGAAGCTTCAGGCAGATACCTTACTAGAAGGGGGGGGGGGCTCAAGTTCACCTGGAAATTCAGGGAAGATGTCTCAGAAGAGGTAGCAGCCAAGACAGGATATTAGCAATAAGGAAATTGGCCACTCTCCTTTCACTTGGGTCAAAAGTGAATCATGCATGGAGCCTCCCCATGGACCCAGAGGAGTGCTGTCTATTTCAGTGCCTCTCTTTCACAGAGAGCATAGGGTGCTTGTGATCATGTGCTAAACACTTGTCAGTGTGCTCTTTTCCCCACTACATTTGTATAACATAATGTAACCATGGAGCAAAAGAAAGTTCGTCATAGAGTTAAGAGAAAAACTATGAGAACTATGTAGAGTTAAAGACAAAGTATTGCAGAATTTTGATCAGGCCACCCCTTGTCTGATTCGGTTAACTCGGCATTATTATTAACATTATTATTAATTATATATTTTATTGTATAACATTATTAACATTTGGGGGGGAGGGGATGTTATTAAAGCAGCTTCTGTAGTGAAAGGTGTGAAATCATTAACCTCAAAACAAAGAACCCAGACCGTGGAAGAGGTTGAAAAGTTCCTGTTAATTTGCATAAATCAGAAACAATTCAACGGCGATAGCCTAGTGAAGACAGTCATGTGTGAGAAGGCTAAACAAGTCCATAATTATTTAAAGTCCTGGAAAAAAAATGAATTGATAAGTGTAATTTAGGGGCCTCGGAGTCGATTATTCAGTTTTCCATGATTTCTTATGGGGGAAAAATATGCTCAGTTATCAAACTTTTCAGTGTGTGATCATGAATTTGAAACAAATTGAGTTCGACAACACAGGTATGACTGTATATTGGAAAAGAAGAAATTAAGTTCTCTCTATTCCTAGATTATGTAATCCTATAAGAAAGATGAGCCTTTCTATTCCTGTAAAGAGTTACAGTCTGGAATATCCACAGGGACAGTTCCAACCCCTTCTACAGGCTCACTACGAGTGAGGCTGCACTTGGTGGCAGTGCATTCAGTGTTTTGGTGGTCCTAGCTATCCAAAGCCCCCAAGAAGGCACAAGAAACTGTCCAGAGCTACTAGGGGAGTCTGGGAAAATTAGAAGGCACAGGGTCAGCAAACGAAAACCAGTTGGATTTCTGTATACAAACGCTGAGAAATCTCACCAGTAAGTTAGAGAAACAATTAAATTCCCAATAGCATCTCAGAGAATAGAATGCCCAAGCATGAATACAACCAGCAATGGGGAAGGCTTACACGATGAGAACTATAAAACGTTGATGAAAAAGATGAAAGAAGACTTGAATAAATGAAAAGCTATTCCATGCTCATGGATTGGAAGACTCAATATGTCAGTATTACCCCAAGTAATCTATAGATTCAATTCAATCCCAGTCAAAATGCCAGCAGTCTTTTTGTTTACAGACAGAGAAAAATCAATCCTCAATTTTACACAGGTTGACAAGAGGTCCTGAGTAGCTAAAATAACATTGAAACAGAAGCACAAAGTAGGGCGACACATGCTTCTCTCTCCTGTGCATCTAAAGTACATACTGTAAGTATACTGTAAATATATAATGCAGCTACCCTAGTCAAAACAGCCTAGTGTTGCTAAAAGACTAAAAATATACTAAAAAAAAAAAAAAGTCTACTGTGATTCGTACTGATTCGTATAGCAACCTTATAAGGCAGAATGGAACTACTCCTTTCCGCTTCCAAGGCTATAAATCTTTATAAAACTTCATCTTTATCCCTCAGAGTGGCTGGTGGTTTCCAACTGCTGGCCTTTTAGTTCAACACATAACCCACTACCCACTGGGGCTTCGTAACCAAACATGCAGGCCAATAGACTAGATGAAGGGCCCAGAAATAAGCCCATGGACATCCATGATCAGTGGATCGTTGCCAAGGATAGTAAGTCCATCCAGTGGGGAAAGATGAGTCTTTTCAGTTGGTGTTGGGAGAACTGGAGTTTCACATGCAGAACAGTGAAACAAGATCCAAGTCTCATGTCATATCCTGAAAGAGATTCAGAATAAAAAAGTGACATGAAACACATGAAGATGGCAATGCTAGGCATTTGGCCACTTAATCGGATACTAATTTAGTTTGCTATAGGACTATATATTGTTACATTCAAGAAGAATGACATCGCATTTCGAGGTCTATTTGAAGTGCAACGCTGTCCGTGACAAGATAAATATTGGTACATCTACAAAGAAAACCAAGTAACGTGACTGATTCAAACTTGCACGCCAACGACGAAAGCAAATGATGAAAACCAATGGAAGAATTCTACCAATGTGTGCAGTATGAAACTGATCAAACATAAGCTCAAGAAGCACTGATATCTACTGGTGATTGCAATGTGAAAGTTGAAAAAAGAGAGGAAAGACCCGTGATTGGAAAATATGGCCTGCTGATAGAAATGAAGTTAGAGATCGCCTGATGGTTTTGCAAAAACAACCACGTCTTCATGGCAAACAGTTTTTCCACGACAGCAACTCCCCGCCTGAGCCCTGCCAGATGGAATACACAGGAATCACACTGACATCTGTGGGAAGAGAGGCTCCTGAGTGTCGAATGGAGAAACCCAAGATTCAACTATGGATCAGCCCCTCTCAGTCACTCAGAGAAAAATTAAAGTTAAAGTGGAAGAAAGTTAAAAACAAGTTCACAAGAGCCAAAATATGACTGTGAGTCTAGTCCACCTGCATTAGAGACCATCTCCACAGGGATTTGACTCATTGAAAACGAATGCCTGAAGACTTGGTGAGTTTTAGAATGACATCAAGAACATCATCCAGGGAGAAACAAAATGTCCTTACGCAGGGAGAAAAGAAGATACCAAAGCAAGTATCAAAAGAGATTCTGAAACTTACTCTTGGATATGGAGTCGCGAAAGCAAATGGAAATAAAGTAAAATTTTGCTGAAGATCATTCAAAAACAGCAGCACATCAACAAGGAGCTGCTAGAAATTCAATTCCCATTCAGAAGAGGACAGGGAGATCATTGCTAACATCCAATGGAGCTTGGTTGACATCAGAGAATACCCTTTTGTTTAAATGGCTAAAGAACAAGTGATAGATACAACGGAATACTACTCAGCCAGTTGGAAAAATGAAGCCTTGTTACATGCTACAGTGCAGATGAAGCTTGAAGACAGTATGCTGAATGAAGGAAGCCAATCACAAAAGGACAAACATTGTTATGACCTCGCATACATAAAACGGTGATTGTACAGTGACCAAAGTTGATTGGTGGCTACCAGAGGGGGGAGGAAGGGGTGGAGGTGAGGCTAGTGATAGACTATGGCATTAAGGGTAGGGTTGTATAGTCAATTGACATAATGACTGTAAAATGTTGCGTTGGCCGAAGTCACGTGATAAATAAATTTACAACAATGACTGAGGAAAAAAGCGGCTGTGTATCTATCTCCAAACACCTTGTGGGACTTGACTTCTTGTTTGGAGGTGTGTGGTCGTGGTTTCAAGGAACATCCTCGTTAACTGGCCTAATGAGGTGCCTCCGTGCTGCCTCCTGGCTCACTGGGGTCTTAAAAGCTTGTATGTGACCATCCAAAACTCAGCGGTTGGTCTTGATTCACCTGGAGCAACGGGGAGAGAAGGAGGGGCCGGAATAGGAGGAGAGATGGAATGTGTAGCTCACCGTGAACAACTGCTTCCTCTGCCAGAAGGACCACCGTCACTGAACACTTTGATTGAAGAGTGTATAGAAGAATCTTGATCAAAAGGGGGAGATGTAAAGCTGAATTTCAAATGTTCATCGACCCTAGGCTTTCTAGAGTCCTGGAGGTTGGGTGATTTCCCCCAAAGTAATGTTCTCAGCTAATCCTTAACCTTTTGAGAAAAAAAAATCCCCCCATAAATAGTTTGCCTCAATTGTTAAAACAGGATCTGATTTGAGCGTTGTTCTCTTTTCAGAACTATCTCAACAACAACAACAAAAAAGCCAAATCCACTACCATGGAGTGGACAATGACTCCCAGCAATCGTACAGGACAGAGAAGAACTGCTCCTGTGAGTTTTTGAGCTTGTAAAGTTTTACGGAGTCGAGCGCCTCATTTTCCTTCCCTGGAGTGGCAGTGGGTTTGCACAGCTAACCTTTCCGTTAGCAGCCAGACTTGCAATTCACTGTGCCACCAGAGGTCCTAGGAAATGCCTCTCTGGGATCCAATTGGCAGCAGCCATGCTTGGGTAGGGACCTTTAGGGACAGTGCGTTCATATTAATGAGAGAAGAACATTTCGGCAAAGAGGCATGAGAATGGTTGCAGACCTCGAAGAATGTTCCCCAGGGTCACTTCATGTAGAAACTGTTGCATCGGTGTGTGTGGCTTCGTGGGTTGACTTCAACAACCACGACAAAATAAATAGTAGCATATATATATGTATATATATATATATATATATATATATATATTTTTTTAGGCATCACTGCCCTGGTGGTGGGATTAGGAGGCTCAACCTTTGCTCCTGTGAGCGGGAATTGAACCTCCGTCCCAGTGGGCCGCAGTCCCGCGCACAACCACTACGCCACCGGGGCTCAGCCCAGTAGCATACATTTTAAAGGGGGCGGGGGGAAGAAAAGTAACAGAAAATGTTGGAAAAGAAAATACAGCCATGTGTGATGTCATCATAGGACAGGCTGAGTAATGGCACCTGGGAGCTCCCAGTGCTGATTTCGTAACCCGTGGCAGGGGTAGGTAGGTTAAAATGCCCTCCCCTATCCCTGGGACACCTTTGGGCCCGTCTGAAAGTTGCTCCGGTTTTTGACGTCTTCTGCTGTCTCTTTGATTGGGGTTTTTCAAAGCGTGGGCTTGTCATTGTTGCTGGGACTTTTCGTTCGTTTGCTTTCCATGATTTTTGTGTGATTATGTTTTGTGTTGGATGATTTTCTATGGATGAAATCCAGGGTAGGGAGCTCTGAGCAGCGGTTCTCAACCTGTGGGTCACGACCCCTTCGGAGCGCGAACAGCCCTTTCACAGGGGTTTCCTGATTCATCACAGTAGCAAAATAACTGTGATGAAGCAGGAACAAAATTGATGTTATGATTGGGGGCCACCACCACATGAAGAACTGTATGGAAGGGTCAGGAAGGTTGAGAACGACAGCTCTAGAGAGACCATCACTGGATGGGGGCATGGCAGATGAGGATGGGAATGATGAGTATGAAAAGGAAAATATTCCGAAACAAATGGTGGTGGTGATTGCATCCATCTTTTCAATATGATGGAGAGATTACATTGTGTGATAGGGGACGTACGTGCCGATAAAACTTTGGTTTTTGTAAAGGAGAAAAACTAGGGAACCAGTGGGTGGGCTTCCTCGGACACCCTGCAAAGTGACCCACAGACCGCCCACCCACCTCGGTGTGTGTTGAGCTGGTTTGTACACAAAAGGCTCCAGAAAACCCTGCAGGGAAGAAGCTAGGAGGACCCATTCGTTAAGCCAGTGAGTGTCGGATCCACTGATCCCAGAAGCCTTTGCTCCCCCCCACCCCACCCCATCACTCCTAGTCATATCCCAGGAAAACTATCCAGGGCCCATTCAGAAATGCTGACCAGGTCCAAACGGCACAAAGACGAAACACCCTACAGTCTGTGCGCTCAAAAAGCCTTGCGTCTGGAAGCTGGGTGGCTGGCCTCTGTTTTCGGATCCCTCTGAGGCGAGCCGGCACTCAGGAAGCCGATTCCTGGTTGGAAATTCAACCACTCCACCCCCAGTCCTGCCCGGTGACCTCTGTGTGACCTCAGCCAACTCCACGGCTTCCAGACTCCGTTTTTCAGTCAGAGAGATGGGCAAAAAAGATTGTCTGGATGAAGGGCCCACGTGGCAAGAAGCCACCGGCACAGCTTTCGCTGCAGGATCCTGGGAGGACTTGGCCCGACCGGGGTTTGAGATGGGGCTCCGTCCATCCTGACCACCTTGACAGGTCCCGGGGGAGATGGTTTTCCAACAGGAACCCGGCGGGCCCCGTGCCTCCTGGGCCTCCACCACCTGGGCCGGTCCCTGGATACCTCCTGATGGGGCATGAACTGGAAATTCCCTATAAGACTCGCTCATTAAATGAGTCGTCCCTCCGCCTGCTGCTTTGACTGCCGCCTGCTCCCTCCCTTACTCAGCTCCCCAACCTCCCCCCAAAGGAGTCCGACTGGTTTGGAGAGGGCTGGGCGGCCACTTCCCCTTCCACCGCCCACCTGCCCTCCGTCCATCCGCTGCTGCCTGCCGGGAGCCCGGCCCCTCCCCGCCTGCCCGGAGGTGTGGGCTGTGTTCTAGAACACGGAGCCGGATGCCCACGCCAGATAAGAGGACCACAAAGCAGAGCGCAGGACCCAGCCCAAGGTTGTGCAAGCGCATCTTTGTACCACGGAGACAGCCACGGGGAAGAGCGGACGCGCTTGCTTATCTGATGGGGCCACGGGCCTCCCGAAGATGCCAGGGTGGTGGCTTGTCTTGTTTGCCTTTTTTGAAGTCTGTCTTTGGGTTCTCCCCTGCCAGGTGACTGGGACTGCTCTCCTGCCACTCCAGCACCTGCTCACGTCCTCTGGGCCCGTCAGAGAGCACTAGGACTTCCTGTGTGCTGGGCCTGAGCCGGGACCGACACAGAGAAAACCGTCCTTGTTCCCAGTCTGCCGACTCGCGGAGACCCCGAAAGGTCATTGTCACCACAGGGGCGAACCGCAGACTCATTGAGACTCTTGAGACGGTCGCCCTGGGCGATCCTGTCGGGAGCCATTCCTGGGGGTCACCTTTCAGCCCAAGAGCAGATGGGCTCACAAAACAAATCATCCCACCCCTGCCTGCGCACCACCCCCCAGGACCGCGCACCCTGAAAGACTCCTCTCCCAGAGACCAAGCAAGGAGGGCGGGTGGCCTCGTGGCTGTGTTGGGCAGCAGCCAGTCGCTCCTGGGGAGAAAGGTGAGGCCTCCATTCCTGTAAAGAGTTCCAATCTCAGAAGCCCTCAGGGACGTACTCCCCCGTCCTGTAGGGCCCGCTAGGAGTCAGCATTGGCCCTATAGCCAACGGCTTTGGTTTGAGCTTGGGGTGAGACCACGTCTTCGCCCGTGAACAAAAGCACAAAGAAAAGAGGGATGGGGATGCCAGCTTCATGGAGACGACGCCACCAGGATGGAGCCCCGAGAGACCAAGCCCAGCCTGAAGAAGGTTGTCACTATCCCCGACCGGTAGATGCAGACATGATTGCACGGGAACCTCATGGGTCGTGTGAACATCCACACCACCACTCCCACCCCCCCAAACACAAAGAGATACACACGGAGATTTCGTTATTATGCTCAAGGAAAGAATACATGCTGAATGACTCCACTTACAAAAGACTCCGGAAAATGCAGACAAGTCGACAGCAAGGAGAGTGGCTCCCGGGCATGGTACGGGCAGCTGGGGCACAGAGGGGGAGTGAGGGGCAAGAGGGGTGGACCCCAAGTGGCTAGCGGGAGGGGCGTCTGTGCAGCAGGGGTTGGTGTTGGGTGTCTGAGTGTGCGTCCGTCCAAACCCATGGAACTGTCCGCTTGGAATCCGTGCGGTGCACTGTGTGCCTGACTCCGTGGGGACGTTGGGAAAAACGGAAGCAAACAGAGACAGTGGAATCAGGGGGTGGGGGTCCCTCAAGAAGAGCCAGGGGGAGAGGTGAGGGGAGACTGTGAGGAGAGCCTGCCCGTGGAGCGAAGGTTTGATGATGCAGTCAGCTAGACAAGGAGCAAAGCTGAGAGCGGGGTTCGGGTCCACCTGACCTGAGTTCACATTCGAACTTCCCTGCGTACAGACTGCGCAGCTGCGGACAAGAGACTTGGCTTCTGAGACTCAGTTTCCTCATCTGTAAAAGAGACATCTGCGCTCCCCAGAAGATAGGCCCGGCGTTCGACTTCTGCAAAACCTCTGGGACACAATGCCACCCAAGGGGGCCTTACACTGGAACCTCTGGGGCACAGTGCCACCCATGGGAGCCCACAGTCAACATCGACTTGACAGCAGACTGGTTTGGTTTGGGCTCAGGTTGTTCCGTAAAGCTTGCCTCGTAGGGCCAAAGGGAAGTCCCAGGTAGGCCGAGTCTGGCATTCAGTGCTTGCTGGACTTACGGCCACTTGATTCAAGACTCCCAGAGCAGGGGGTCCAAAGCCTCCAAGGAGGGATCTGACAGTGGACTGGAGCAATGTGAGCATGTAGGAGTGGAGGGGAAGTCATTGGCAGAGGAAGGGGAAGGGGGTGGGGGTGTCGGGATCCAAGGAAAACCTGTGGACCATACTGATGGTTGGAGCTGACTCATGAGGCCTCACCTCGTCCCCTCTCCTCGCTTGGCCCTCTGATGTGCTCCAACATGCAAGCTGGGATCTGCCCCCAGGGCCTTTGCACTTGCTGGAATTAAGGGAAATTCATCATCAAAGCTGCCCTCGTTATCAAGATTCCTCTGGTTGTTATGGGGAAAAAACCAGTTAGAGAAACTGAGTCTTGAGCCTGCATAGGACTGGACCGAAGACTTGTGATATCACCAAGCCAAAGGGAAAGTGGCCTTTTATCTATGCAACCCCCTCTGTAACCTTCCTGAGGGTCTGTGGCCTACATCTGCTTACATGCCTCCAGTGATAGAGAACTCACTATCGCGAATGTTGAACAGTTCTTCTCTTCGCCTAGAATTAAGAAGAGTCTTCCAAATGGGATCCCGCTCTTCCCTCTGACCCTGCTCAGACACAGACCTTAGCCAGTCACACTGGAAGGGGCTGACTATGAACAGGGGAGGAGGTGGCAAAAGGTAGGGGTCGTGACAGACTTCCTGGCTGCTATCAGCTCCCTGCCATGAGGCCCTGAGATGCAGCCTTCCCCCAGAGACTCCTCTGTAAACTCAATCATTTCCTCTCAGCTCTCTGAAGCCTCTTTGGCTCCATGAAGTCCCCCAGGCGTGGGCTGGGCCAGGCCCAGGGGTCCACTCCCATTAGGGGGGCCAAGATCGACCACAGGGCAGGCGGGCTGGGCCCTGTCTGGGGATAAAGGCAGGTGCCCCAGGGTGTGCCCCACTTAATAACAGGCTCCAGGAAGCAGGGGGGTTTGAACCCCGGAGTCTAGGTTCAAACGCAAATTGAGCAGCCCACGTTCCTGTCTGTAGCTCTGAAAGCCGAATGTTCCCACAAGCCGCAGACCCAGCCCCACTCCCTCAAACCCGTTCACCCTGGAGAGCCTTCATCTGTGCTCTGGCTGTGTGCCAGCCTTCCCACTGCACTCCTGACCCCGGCCTGGCCTCACCTCCTACCCTCTCCTCGCTCGGCCCTCTGCTGTGCTCAGACAGACAAGCCGGGATCTGCCCCAGGGTCTTTGCACTTGCTGTCCAGAAGGGTCTTCCCCTGGTTTTGTCATGGAGGCTCCAGATCATCTTTCAGGGTCTATACTCTGGGGTCAGATTTCAGACAGGCCCCCTCCCGGACCCCCATCAGACTCAGTTTCCTCCACCAAAGACTTTATCAGGACTCCCCTGCCCTCAGGTTGGCATCTCTGTCTCCTGGACTTGAGCTCTTGGACGTCTGAGTGCTGGCACCTGAACTCTGCCGAGTGGCCCTCTAGGTGAGTAGGTGAAATGAACAAGAGGAGTGGACATGGAGGAATCAGAATCCGCCCCCACGAGAAGCCCTGGTGGTGCAAAGGTTAAAGAACTCAGCCAGCTGAAAAGTCAACCGTTGGAAGCCACCCGTGGGTCCTGGGGAGACAGGAGGGGATCGTCTGCTGGAACGTCTGCGATGTGGAAGTTCTACTCAGCCCCGTCACATCCCGTGACCGGATCAAGGCTCCAGGATGTACCTTCTTCTCCACAGACCCTCGCTCACCGCAGGAAGGCCCTGGCCCCACACAGACTCCGTCCCCCCACGCACCCTGCATGCGTGTGCATGCACACGCCATCCCCGGCACCCTCCCTCCCCATCCTCCACACCAGCCCCTGGCACCCGAACTTCTCAACTTTCCCTCCTTTCACGGAGTGCCAGCTGGCCCCATGCCAACCGGCTCCCCCCACCCGCCGGGCTGCCTGAGGCACCAGACTCATAAAGGACGAGGAAGGGCCCGGGGCGTGCTGGCTGGGCGCCATGTGAACGCGGCCCCCGGGGGCCCTCATCTCCCCCCTGCGCTGCCAGACACCTGTGTAATGAGTGTCATTACCAGGGACCCACCGGGCAGGCCTTGGCTCGCCCCAGCCACCCAGGCTGCGGACCATGCTGGGCACAGGGTATGGGGAGCACGGGGGTGGGCTAGGGAGGCCTTAGCCTGGCCTGGCTGCAAAGCTTACTGAAGAGGGCCTCCTGTCTTCCACACTGCCTTCCAGACCTCAGGCTCTTGTCACGACCCGCACTGGGCTGGGAAGGAGGGGCCTGTTTAATGAGCACCTACTGTATGCCTACTGTTATGTCAACTTTGACCATCAGGCACTCTCTCAACCGCTCACTCCTCTCTGTCTGATGTCGGTCTGTCTCCACAACAATACTGGGAAGCATTCACCCAGCGGCTGCTGTGTCCCAGGCCCTGGACTAAGCATGTTGTGTGAACCAGCTCGTTTGCCCTCACAGCAACCCTGGACTGTGGGTTCTGCACACTCTGCCACGGAGTTGAGTCCGAATCCTGGTGACCCAGGGTCACCCTGGTGGACCCTGGTGGACAGGGTAGGCCTGTCCCTGTGAGTTTCTGAGACAGTCAGGATGTGTAGGAGCGGACAGCCTCATCTTTCTCTCGGCAGAGGTGCTGGTGGTTTGAGCCACTGACCTTGGGGGCCATAGCCCTCTGTGTCACCAGACTCCTTGCAGGTTCTAGAATGCAGGCTCGGAGATGTAAAGACATGCCGATGAGAAGCCGTGGACTCAGAGCTGGTCTAGGCCCTCTGCCCCACCACCCCCCTCAGCCCATTCTGACTCATGGCAACCCTGAAGGACTGAGCAGAACTGCCCCTGTGGGCTTCTGAGGCTGTCGTCTTTATGGTGGCGTAGAGGTTGCACGTGGGCTGCTGATCAGATGTCCGAAACCACCAGCCGCTCCGTGGCAAGGCTTCCTCCTCCTGTAAAGACTCACCTTCTCGGGATCCCACCCTGCCAGACAGAGGCCCAGGAATCAGGACGGGCGCGAGGGCGGCAAGTGAACCTTTGCAGAAGCAGGCAGACGACAGCATCTTTCTCTCTCCGAGTGGCGAGTGGCGGGTGGCCTCAAACCGCTGACCTTGTGGTGAGCAGTCAAGTGCTTCCGACTGTGCCCCGGGCAGTCTGTTTTCAGGTGGTATTTACAAATGAGGAAACAGACTCCTCCAAAGAGAAAGTCCTTGCTTGAAGCCACAAAAGTGAGGTTTGGACCTTGAAGTGTCTTTTGTCAAAGCTAGATGCAGCCCTCCTTCCCTCCTGCCTGCGCCTCATGGTCCTGGCCTGCCTTGGCTGCCTCTGCCTGTGGACCGTGGGCCTCAGGGAGATGGACGGGTGTCCGTCTCAGCCGCCATGTGGGGGCCCTGGATCCAGGGTCTGGCACAGTGAGCCCCTCAGCATGACATTCTGACTCCTCTCCAAGGTCTCTGGGCTTGAAAGGTAGCCGTCACCGATGGTCACCCATCGTCTCCTGAGGAGAGCAGAATCTCCCAGACACACCCTCTCTGGAGCTTCCCGCAGGGCCACCCTGGGTGCTGCTCCTTTTGCCGGGAAAACTCTCCCCCAACTTCAGCTGCAGAGAGTGATGTCTTGGCCACCAGGAAGCCACCCAGAGTACCTCGTGGATTAAAGTTCTCAAGGCTACAGAGATGACACCGGGGCCTCCACTCTGCTGGTTGATCTCCTCCTCAGTCTGTGTTCTTAATTCCCTCATCTGAGAGGGAGCCCAGACACCTCGGCTCTTCCCCCCACCCCTGCCCCTGACTTCTGGATGAACTTGGCTGGGGCCTTGATTAGCTCATCTGTCCAGTAGGCAGAAAAAATATCTAATGGAAGGGAAGATTTTCTCATCCATCCAATCAGGTCCTGTCTGCCCATGTTCAAATGGCTACTCCCTGGGACCCCAAAGTCCTGCATGCTCTGACCCCTGCTGACCTCTCTACCCTCTTCTCCTGCCCCTCCTTACCCCTGCCTGACTCCCCTCCAGCCACTTGGCCTCCTTGTTTCTCCTGGAACATTCCAGGCCCATTCCTAGCCAGAGCCCCTGCCCTTCTCATGCCCGGGGTGGGGGGGGCCTCCCCCTCTGGAGGGACCCACTGCCCCAGCCCCTCAGGCTCCAGGCCCTACTGGGACTTCTCAGTGCTACAACATCTGAGAGCCTCCCTGCTTCCCGGCGGTGTCCCCTGACTCTACCTCAGCACTCGGGTGATGGCTGTAGAATAAAGGGGTGCACATCAAAGTGCTGCCCCGGCCCCAAACCCAGAGCTCAGGGGCTGGGAACCAGGAGGCCCTACTGCCTCCAGCAGCCCCGGTCCCCTCTGAGCCCCAGAGCCTGTCTGGTTCCCAGCCCTATAAAAACCACCGCCCTCACTCTTCCCTGCGGGCAGAAGGAAGGGTGCTGGGAGCCCCAAGGGTGACCCCACATGTATCTTCAGAGACCTGGTTCCTGAGACCCGCAAATCCTGAGCACTTTCTGCGTGCCTGTGCTGAGCCCAGGCTGCCTACGACCACCTGTTCCAGGTGGGGGGACTGAGGCACCACCCAGAGTAGCCACAGCCTGTTCCTGTTCCCTGTGCACCTGCCAGTCCATGGAGAACAGGTGAGGGTCTGCCAGGTGCTCCAGCTTTACGACTCGGCCTCTCTGAGTCTCAGTGTCCCCATCTGTCATGTGTCACTTCAGGGGCTGTTGCAAGGCTGGAATGAGACCTCAGGTAAGTGCCTTAATGTAGCAAGCCTTTAATCAGCACTCACTATAATGGGCTCCCATCCTCTGGGTCTCAGTGTCCCCTCTGTCACTGCAGAAGGCAGCCTTGTGTGACCTGCCCTGTCACTGGGGGCAGAGGTGCGGAAATCTCAGCGGCCCTGGGGGACAGGGATATGCTGGGGGGGGACGGCGGCAGAGCTGGAGAGCCGTAAGTGCGAGACCAGGGTGACTCATCCAGGGGCTGGGACTGGGGGCTGGACCACGGCCCCCACGCGCCCCTCTGGGCCCTGCCTTGCACCCAAAAAATGCTGTGTCATGCTCTGTCATGTGGCTCTGGGTCATTAATCCCCAAGTTCTGGGAAGCTTGGGCCGAGTTCCCGGAAGGGGTCAGCCAGTTCAGTAAACAGATTGGCTGGTTGGTCGTCACAGCTGAGCTGGGCGGGCCCGCAGCTGGGGAGGCGGGACCTGGGGGCCAGCGGCCAAGGGGCACAGGGACTGCCCCAGGCCTCAGGCCGGCTGACACCTCCCAGGGCAGCGCGGCCCAAGGCTGGCAGATGAGAAGGGAAACTGAGGCTCAGAGAGCACACGTTGGTCACACAGCTCGCCACACCTTGAGTCCAGGGTTGGAGCCCAGGGTGCTGGACTCACCATTCAGTGCTCAGAGCTCACACTCGTGGGGCAGGGAGCTTCGCACTGTGCAACCCCAAATCCAGACCTAAAGCTGAGTGGCTGGACGAGGGGAGGACACCACGCTGCCCTCTGTGGTTGGTCCAGTAATAATACGGGCGTGAAAACCTACTTTGTGCAAAACCCGGCTCTATATGCCTCCCACACATCTACTTCCAGAATGTGCAGCCATATTTCGGCCACAATCACAGTGGCCGAAACTCCCGGTGAGGGCCAGGCACTGAGTTGGTGGGGGGGCCCCTCCAGACCCCATCACCTGGGCATCACCCATGTTACCCTGGTTTAGCAGCTGAGGAAACCGAGGTCTGGAGAGGTCAGTCAGGCGTCAACGTCACTTGGGCCCAAGATTCAAATGCTGAGTCAGCCCCTCCCTGCTCTCAACTGGATGTCTTGGACCCACTTGCCCGTAGGCTCCTCTGGGGTCGTCAGCTCCACCTGTCGGAGCCTCAGTTGGCCCCTCGGACAGGTCACAGTGGGGGGGGGGGGCGGGGGTGTCATTAAAGGACAGTGGTTAGAGCATGGGCTTTAGATCTGGATAAGTTGGTGTGCAGATTCGATCCTGCCACTTCCTGGCTGTGTGATGGGGGCACGCAACGTCATCTCTCTGGGTCTCGGTGTCCTGCCCCTCTCTCATGCAGCTGGCGGAGGAATGAGCACGCTGGCAGCCCTGCAGTGGCCGCCATGGCACCAGGTAGTCCATGGACACTCCACAGGTTGGGCATATAGTGTGCCCACAGGTAGAACAGGGCAGCCATGGAGGGGGGCGTGCCTTTTCCCACTCACAAGCAGTAAGAACGGCTCCAGCCCTACAGCCCTGAAGGTCTCTTAGAGGCTTGCGTTTGGGGCCAATGACGAGAAATTGTCACATATCCTCCACCCTGCCCAGCTGTGGACGCCACCTCCCTCCCTGACGAATAGCCTCTTCTCTCTCCCTGGTCCTTCCCACCTTTGCCCTCTGGCCTTTGTGATGCCCTCTGCTTGGCACCCCATCACTGAGCCCAAATCACCCCCTCCATCCCACCTCCACCCTCAGGCTCCACCACCTGCCATACGCCCACTGACCACCCCACTGACCGCTTCACCCGGCCTCCCACCCTCACCTTCCAAACCCCACCTCCGCCACAGAGCCTGCCCTGATATCCCCCACTGACATGGAACTCTCCCCAGACGACGCATTCTCTGAACCGCCTCCCCTGACCCTTCCTGTCATTGCACAACAGCACACGGCTGCTGTGAGTTGGAGCCCTGGCGGCACAGGGGTTTTACGTTGGGCTCCCTCTCAGAAGGTTGGCAGTTCAAAACCACCAGCGGGGCCTCCGGAGACGATCCCGTTAAGATTGAACGGGCAAGTCCGTTCTACCCGCTCCTGCAGCGCCTCTGTGCCTGGGTAGTGAGAGAGCGAGTGTGTGACTTGGAAGGTGTGTACCAGGGAGATCTCAAAGACAGTAGGGGAAGGAAATTAACAAGGTCCGTTGCCTCTAAAATAGGGAAAGGAAACTGCAGCGCCAAAATGAACACAAGTCTTTAATTAATCGACTCGTGCATCACGATTCAGTATCCGATTTGTAATGTACTATTTCTGAGAGTGCCGGTGTCGTTTGAAAGCAATCTCTGCGAGAATGTGCCTTTTGGGCAGTCTGCCCATGGCGTGCCTGCCAGGGGACTGCCAGGAGGCCAGAGTTGGTGGTAAAATAAATGAGCCTCTCAGTGCCAAATCATTTCGGAAGTGAAATTACTGATATTGTTCAGGCCTGGCTGCGATTTTCCCAGCCCTGTTTTTGATGGGGTTTGACCTTTTCCTCCGAGTGTGTTACCCATCAGCCCCTCTGTCCTGACATCTCCGCCAGGCCCTGCTCTTCTCATCTTCATCCACCTCCGCACTTTGGCTCCTACTCCCCGGCCCCGGCCTCCCCTCCCTTCCGTTTGATCTGCAAACTGAGGGTAAGCCGCCCCGCCTCCCCGCGTGACTCTGCCCAGCCCCGGATCCAGAGTCTCCACGCCTCTCTGCAGCAGCTCAAGCCCTGGGACCCAGTGGGGTACACTGTGGGCTGCTAATCACGAGGTCAGTGGTTCAAACCAGCCAGAGGCTCCACGGGCGAGAGGTGAGGCCATCTGTTTCTGTAAAGATTCCGTCTCAGAAACCCGCAGGGGCAGTTCTACGTTGCCCGCTACAAGGTTGGCATGAATTAGAACCAACTCAATGGCCGTGAAGCACGCACTGCCACTGGATCCACAAGACCTTCCACCCACTAGCCTGGGACCTTCCTGCATTCAGTGTCGTTGCGTGTGTTTCATGAGTCTGAAGGGGACTTTACAGGTTGGGATCAGACATAGGGACTTGATCTGGACTGCGCTGGGGTTTTTCTCAAGACTCAACTGCTCTCGTATATAAAGCTCTTTCTTATACACATATAAGTGTCTATCAATTTGTTTCTACAGTCAACCCAGACTGACACACCCACCCCGGCCCCAGAAGAGGCTCCTACCCCCACACCAAGGACATTCTCCAAGAACTTACATCTTGCTTGAGAGACTCAGCATCACCTGACGCCAGGTTCTGGATATCATCTACTAACTAGGCATCTTGGGGGGGAAGGGGGGGGGATGCACAGACAGGCTTAACTTGGCTCCCCCAAGCCCTCTCAGTCAAAGGCACCTTCATCCACCCAGAAGCTCAGGCCAAACTCAATGTCCACCCCCCCCCAACTCCTCTCTGTCCCCCCATCGTGATCGATCCACCAACAAGACCCATCAACTTGGCCTTTGAAATAGATCAGGATCCCACCATCTCACCCCATCCCCAGGGCTACCACCCTCTCATCCTAGACCCTCCTCCACAGGGGATCCTGGCAGGGCAGAGGCTCGCAAGCAGGGGCAACTCTACCAGGAGAGGCCCAAAAATCCTGAAGGCGACCTGGGTGGTCACAACTTGGGGTAGAGGTGGGGCTGGGACTCCTCCTGGTCTCTAAATTCCTTCAAAGCACAGAATACCACACACAAACACACACACATACACACACACACACGGGGAGAGAGGAATATTGTTGCTGTTCGCCTTAACTGTCATTGAGCCAGCCCCTTGTGACAGTATGGAACTGCCCCCTTAAGGCTTTTCAGCTTCTTTCTTTTTGGAGCAGATCACCAGGTCCCATCCACTACCACCTGGCCCCTGGCCCCTGGAACAGCTGGTGGGTTTGAACCACCAACCCTCTGGTCAACAGTTGGACACATACCGCTACCCGACCCAGGTTCCTTTCACAGGCAGATGGATCAGGTCCCAAATGTCAGGAGTACTGAGGTTGAGAAGCTATGTCAGATTAGCTCCCTCCTGTCCTCAGAACCCCAGCTCCTCCCTCCCCTCAATCAAACCCAAGGACCTCCTGCTACAGGCCTCCAGGTAAGATGACCTGGGCCTGGGGCCTCTCTGACCTCAGTTCCCCACTGGCTTCCAGGCTCCCTGGCTCCAGTCACATAGCTCTCCTTACTTGGCTCCTCTACCGTCCCCCCACACCCCCAGAGAGCTGGGTCAGGACCTCTTCAACCTGGGCGGAGGCCCCTCCAACTTCAGCTCCCTACTCTCTCCCTTGTTCACTGGCTCCAGTCTCCTGGTCCTCTTTATCTCGCTCCAACAAGGCAATCCTGTTTCTACCCCAGGGCCTTTGCATCTGCTAGCATGTGGACTGAAACATTCTCCCCCTGGGGCATTTTCATGGTGGACTCCCTTGCTTCCCTCAGGCCTCCTGAGCCTTTCTCTGACTGCTTGTAAAATAAGGTAGCCCCCTCCCTGTCTGGCACAACCCCCCCACCCCCCACCCTGCCATCGACTTGTTTACAAGGGTGCTGACTGCCTCTCCCTGAGGCTAAGTTCGTCTCTTTTATTCACTGTCCTCTCCCAGGAGCCTGGCACATAGTACGTGCACAATAAATGTTGACTGGCCCTCCCCACCTGTGCATGTGAATATGAGCACACTACTGGGGTTTCCTGATCAAGAGCTGGAGAACCCTTAGTTTGGGGTTCAAGTCCATGAACCCCTAAGACAGCAAGGGTTTTGTTTCAGAACTTCCCCGTCTCAAGTAGCCACTGAGTTTCGGTTCTAGGCTCCCAGCATCACCCAAGGGGTTGAGTCCAGGCCAGTCTTGGAGAGAGAATGCATGAGAAGACGAGAGCAGAGATAGGGGCCCAGGGGGCCGGACAGCGACACAGTCCAGCTTGGGAGTAGTCCCCAGGACCAACCCCTTGCCCCCTGGGGCACTGTGCCAGGGTGGAAGGAGAGGCACGCTTTATGGAACTCCCAGAGTCCCCACAGGATGGGAGACGTGTGTCGGTGTCAAAGGGAGGAGGCTGCAGAGTAGCTTGGAAATTCACAGTGCACACTTCCATAGGAAGGTTGCAGAGTGCAAGTCCACGGTGCGCTAGAGTCCAGGATCAGAACTGAATCAGCTTAGCCCTGGCGGCACAGTGGGCACTGCTGCGCTGCGGCCCACAAGGTCAACGGTTCAAACACACCAGGCGTCTCTCGGGAGGAAGATGAGGGCACCTGGCCCTGTAAAAAGTTTACAGTCTCCGAAGCCCAGAGCGACCATGGGGGCTGAGAGTCGGAGTCCACGCATGGCAGTGAAATACTGCTAGCCAACTGGGAACCAGTCTGAGGAGGTGGAAAGAAAAAAGTGAAACTAAAGCTATTTTCTCTTCCTTCCAACACAGTCATCGTACAGTCACTGTTCCGCACATGCGTTCTCAGAGCGAGCAGCGTGGCCGGGAGCGGACACCGGGAGGCAGATTCAAACACAGCCCCTGAGGAGCGCATGGATGTCCTTGCCCGTGCATCGAGGGGCCCTGGTGGTATCGAGGTGATGCGGTGGGCTGGCTGAGCTGCCGCGTCTACAGTTGAAAGGCACCTGCTGCCTGGCAGGAAAAAGATGGCACTTCCCGCTTCCAGCAAGAGTTCAGTGGCAGAAACCCACAGGGCAGCTCTGCCCTCCCCGCCCGATAGGGCGGCCGGGCGTCAGCACTGATTCCATGGTGGTGAATTTGGTGAGGTTGGGTTGTTTGGTTCGGTTTGGGGTTGTTTTTTTTTTGGGGGGGGGTTGTTTATTTATTTATTTTAGTCTTCTTCCATGCATTTGGCCTCCCCCGCATCATCATGGACAGGGACGTTCCTGCAAGATTACCCATTCTGCATTGTCATCGCTGTGGGTCCTGGTCCGGGGCCCGGTGGCCGCCTCTGGGAATCTACAGGTGTCTGTCACCCCACCACCCGGAATGCACCCCCAGGAAGCCCGCCGGCCCGCAGCACTGGAGCCGCAGGGTGACTGTGCGTGGAGGGGGCAGTGCCATGAGCAGCCTGAGCCCTTCCTCTCTCCTGCCTGGGGTGCTGTCTGCCCCTTCCAAAATCACTCCCCCCCCCCAACCTCACCCTCAGCCCCACAGATGATCCCCCTGCCCCCTCCACCCCGCAGGGGAGGCCAGCTCAACACTGAGGGTTTTTCAGATTGAAAGCTCACTGATTCCCACTTTAGAAAAGAAATTAGTCCAGGCACAAGTATTTGTCGTGGTTTCGAACAACAATTAAGGGGCTAATCTTCCCAATATGAAAAGCGTCACGGCTGAGCCCTGGGAGCCTAGTGGTTGTGTGCGGGACTGCGGCTACAGGGTTGGCGGTTCAAATCCAGCAGCACCTCTCCGGGAGCAAGGCTGGGCCTCCTACTCCCACCAGAGGGCAGTGATGCCTCCCAAAAGAATTTTTTTTTAAAAAGAAAAGAGTCTCAAAAAATAATGATAATATAAATACCCCATAGGAGACATAAAAAAGAAAACCAGCATAAGAACAAACAAAAGAAGATTCCGGGAACAAAAAGGCAGGGGGGGGGGTGTCGGTGTCCTCAGCTCAGAGGCCAGAGGCAATGCTGGACACTAGGGGCCCTGGGCTCGCCTAGGGGGTTGTGGGAAACAGGAGACACATGGATAAGTGGGAGAGCCAATGCCAGGCAGCATGGCCGTCTGGAGCAGACTGAGAGGGGAGGAGTCGTGACGCTGAACTCTGTGGGCAGAGCCACCTCTTCTAGAACCTTCTCAACCAGGGGTGGAGCTTCACAGAGCCACGCATGGCCACTGAAAGGGACTTTGCTTGTTTGTTTGTTGTTTTTCATCTGACCCATTGGCCAACATTTAAAAGTCAGGACTTCTCTCACATGGCCCGGCCTTTCTGGCTTCTCCTAATGAATCCGATGGTCAGTCTGGGCTGAGTGCCTGCCGAGAGAGGCCGCGGTCCCTGAAGAGGGCCTGCGCCCCGCCCAGCGCACCTCTCTCATCCTGGTGCCTCCTGTCCCGGAGGTGGCCGAGGGGTTGGCCCCTCACCCTAAAGTCTGCCAAGTGGGGTGTGGGGGGTGCCTGGGAGAACGCATCCAGGATTCACCCCGTGAATCACACAGCGAGCGAGCGAGCACGCGTGCGAGTCAGCCCAGCCCAAGGCCGCAGCCCAGCGGGGACACCCAGTCCTTCTGGGGACACTCAGGCACTCCCCAGCCCCCCACCTCACCCCTCCAGGATCCGCTGACCCTGTTCCTGAGGCCCTAGGAGCCGGAGGCCGGCCTGGGGGTGCCAGGCAGTAGGCCGGGGAAGGCACTGTCCTGTTTAGCTTCTTGTGGTCTCGTGAGTAACCGAGTGGAAAAAAACAAGCTTGAAAAGATAACAATTACAACGAAATTAAATCAAATCAGGCCCGTGACTCATTTATGGAGCCGTAAAAATGGAAAACAAAAACAAGCTGGTTCTGGAGAAGCGGCCAGGAGGAGGAGAGGAGCCCGGAGAAGGAAAAATGAAGCGGCGACAACCACCGCTGGGACCAAATTATCCCCAACGCACAGGCAACCGTGCCGGTCCCTGGAGTGTCCAGAGCCCAGGGGGCTCAAGAGTTGGGGAAAGCGGGGCCATGGGGCAGGCACTGGCGACCCCAGGAGCTGGTGCATTGCGGCCAGCCCATGGGGTGTGGGGGGAGCCCCTGCGTGATGTCCTGCATCTCAGGAGGCTGAGGCTCAGAAGGAACAGGTGACAGGCCTCGGGTCACACAGCTGGGAAGAGGGAGATGAGACTCGGTCTGTATCAGGCTGTGGGTTTGTCACCCAGAAAACAGGACCTCTGGCAGCGAAGCCTGAGTCCTGGAAATGGCCCCGAAGCACTCAGGAGGCCCCCAGGCTGGACGCTGGGCGTGGCAGCTCCCTCTCTATGCCTCACCGTGCCCAAGTGTGTCACAGTGGGGTCATGTCAGGCAACATCTGAAGAAGGTCCCAGGCAACGTCGATGGGAGGTCAGACCCAAGGGAGCTTCAAAGCTCAGCTCTGTCATTTCCCAGAAGCCTCTGGCCCCGGGAGATGTAAGAGGAGCCAGAGGCAGGGCCTGAGGGAGCCTGCGCAGTCAGCGGCCGGTTCCCTGAGAGGTCGGCCTGACCCCGGAGGAGGAGGCAGCGCTGGGCTGGCGAGCTGGGCGGGCAGAGAAGGCAGGGCGCTTGGCTGGCGAGGGTTCTCCAAGGGGCAGGGGCAAAGGAGGTTTGCAAAAGCAACACCATTTCGGCATGTTGAGTCTTAGGGAGGGCACCCATGGGTACTTCCTACCCACCCACCCATGCATCCATCCATTTGCTCATTCATTCTGCAATTCTATATGCACTGAGCATCTTCTAGTGCCAGGTACTGTGCTGAGGGTTGGGACAAAAGGGGAAAAGGGAGCTTCAATCCTGGGGCAGGAGGGTGGGAATAGACTTATAAGCAAACCCATGATGCTTCGGGTGAGTTATGTGGACACATGCTCTGAAGAAGAGGCTGCCGAGAGTCACTGAGACCTTGCAGGGCGGTGACATCAGGCAGAACCCTGGAGCACCCCTCTGCAGGAACGGCATTCTAGGCACAGGGAGAAGCAGGTGCAAAGGCCCTGTGGTGCAGTCACCCAGTACATGTGACACGCAGCTGGGAGCCAGTCTGGCCCAGGCATTGAGAATCCTCCCACCAACCTGCCCGGGGTCCCGTGGTTCTCATCTCTTAGAAAAGAGGAAATTGGGGCTCAGAGAGGGGAAGTGATTTGCACAGAGTCACACAGCAGGAAATGGCAGCGCAGACAGCAACTTGAAAAGTCCACGCTGACTGCAGACCCCGGGCAGGACGGGGCTGCATGGGCCAGCGAGGGCTCCCAGGGAGGCTGCGTCACCCTCTTGGGTCACAGAGCTGAGTTGTTGTGATTGTGTAACCCAAAGGCCTGCGGGAAGCCCAGGCCAGGACAGAGGCCGGCACAGCTCTGGTCCCACCCCTGTGCTGGACCACCCTCGCCCTGCCCTCAAAGGCTCTTGGGGTAGGCCAAGGTGTGTGTGCTTGCTAACAACTCCAAGCGTACCTCGTCAAAGCCGCCTGGACTTTCAGATACAGCCCCCATTTCCCCAGTGTTCAGTCACGGGTCCGCTTAAAAACTCTTTAGCAGGGGGCTGGGCTTCTGGGCGTGGTGAGGCCCCACAGCTCATGAGAGGCAGTGCTGGGCAACCACCTGCTGATTCCAGACCCAGAGTTCTTTCCCTCCTCCCCAGGGACAAGGCTGAATCCTGGAGTTCAGCCCACTGGGCCAGCCACCTGCCCTGCTGGCCCTGCAGTCTCCACCTCCACCCCGTTCTTGCCCCAGTCTCAGGGAGTTTCTCACCGCTCCCAGCTCCAGGTGTGAAGGTCCTGGACACCTTCTTCCTGAAGCCATCTCCCAGGAGCCCTGGTGGCACGGTGGTTAAGCGCTCGGCTGCATGGCAAGCCCACCGGCTGCTCTGCACCTCTCCGGGAGAGCAGGCCGTCAGCTTCCGTCAGACATCAGCCTTGGACACCCCACGGGGCAGCCCCGTCTGGCCTGCAAGGCCGGCGTGAGACGGGATCAACACCAACAGGTTAGCTGCCATCTCTAGGACCCTGGGTGGTGCAGATGGTTGGCATTTAACTACTCATGGAAGGTTGTGGGTTCAAATGCCCCCGGAAGCTCCGTGGGAGAAAGGCCTGGCGATCAGGTCTCATGGAGGCAACAGCTAAGAAGAATTGGCGAGGGGGGCGATCAATTTCTGGGCCGCAGGGGCACCATGGGCAGGCATCCGTGCCAGGGCAAAGCAGGCTTTGCTTTTTAATCCACTTGCTTGGGTGGGTGGGTGGTTCGGGGTACCATTTCCTCACCTGACGACACGAGAGAAAGCAGCATCTGAGCTGAGGAGACACACAGCATGACACGCAGGGGGTAAACTCTGGGACCAAACTCACGCCCCTTGATTGGATGGTGACTCATAACGACTAGAGAGGACGCGGGAAAACTGCCCCGTGGGTCTCTGAGACTGCAACCCAGTGGATCTCCACCTTCCTCGTGCCACGACCCTGGAGTGCAGGGCCTCACGGGGTGGTAACCTCCATCCCTAGAATTACTTTCATTGCTATGTCGTCACTGTCGCTTGGCTGCTGTGATGAATCGTCAGGCACGCATTTTCACTGCTACGAATTGAACACAATGAAACATCATCGAAGCATGACTCTTAATCACAAGACACTGTGTAACTCTATACTGCAAAATATGTATGTGTTTTCCGATGATTTCAGGTGACCCCAGTGTAAGGGTCGTCTGACCCCCAAAGGGGTCCCGATCCACAGCTTGAGAACCGCTGCTGTAACTCCTTATGAAAGTAGACAGCCTCTTCTTTCTCCCAAGAAGCAGCTGGCGGATTCAAACTGTTGACCTTAGGCTAGCAGCCCAATGATTAACCCACTGCACCAACAGGGCTCCTTCTACATAATAACAGCAGGATCCTTTGGGTGGGGAGTGGGGTGAGAAGGTCACTTTGATGGTGACCTCCGCACTGGGACCTGAAGGAGATGAGTTAGGGAGTCGTGGGCCTGTAGAGGAGCTGGGTCCAGCCGAGGCACCAGCACATGTGAAAGTCCCAGGTAGGAGACCCATGGCTTCTCAGGGGAACCAACAGGGCAGCAGGCCTGGGAGGGAGTGGTGCGGGGAGACCAGGTTCTAGAGGAACTGGGGACTTGCTGGGGTCATCACACAGGGCCTGTGTGGGTCAAGAAGACTTTGGCTCATCTTCTGGGTGATGCACTCCCCGGAGGGCTCTGGGCAGAAGAGGTCAGGATCTGGCCCAGGTTCTCATAGGATCCCTCTGGCTGTGTGTAGAGACCTAGCTGTGGGGAGGGAAGGACCTGTGAGCAGGGGCCGAGGGAAGGCCCAGTCCTAGCCCCAGTCCTAGCCAGCAGTGCTGGTATCTTGGACCAGGGTGGGGAGTGCGGTTGGATTCTGGGTGCATCTGGAAGTTGCTGCTGACAGGATCTGGGGAGAGACCAGATGCAGGTGGGTGGGACTAAGGTGCAGGGGATGGCCCTGAGGTTTTTGCCTGATCACCTGAGGCAGGTGTTTTGGGGCCCTGGGAGCAGAGTGATTACGCCTTGGGTTGTGATCCCTAGGTTAGCAGTTCAAAACCAGCAGGCACTCCTCGGGAGAAAGATAGGCACCAAGCTGGGGTCCACTGCTCATTCTTCCTCTTGAGCAGAGTGAGCAACTCGAAGGGAGAAGGACACCAATGAAGGCAGGTTGAGACCAAGCGGTATGGCAAGCCCGAGAGATGCCAAGATACAGAGGGAAACGGAGGCAAGGCCGATCTGGGTTGGAATCCCGGCCAGGGCACTGGCCAGCTGCTGGCCCACTTTCTCGTGACTGTCTCCCCACCTGGGAAGGAAGAGGATGCACTGGCAGCTTCACTGAATGCATACGTGAGACTGGGCACCCAAAATCACTCCAAGGCCCTTTGGGTCACCCTCCTGAACCAGAGGGTGCAAAGTCAAAGGGGAGAGCAAGGGGAGGCATCGCAAATCTGCCCAGAACCTTGAACAAGCGGCACTAAGCACCTCCTGTAAGCCAAGCCCTGAACTGGGCTCTGGCAGAGGCGGTGGTAAATGAGGCTGACAAAAGGCCCAGCCCTGTCCTGCCCTGGTGGAACTGCCTTTCTAGAGGGAGAGCAAACAAAACTAAAACTAAACTTCATGCCATCGAGTTGATGCGGGCTCGTGGCGGCCCTATTGGCCGGGGTAGAAGTGCCCTAGATGGCAACTTTTATAGGAACAGAGAGTCCTGTCTTCCTCCCTCGGAGCTAGAGGGTGTTTCGAACAGCTGACCTGGGGGGGCGGGGGGGGGTGAGCAGCCCAAAGCATAACCACGACAGGTACAAGACAGGTCAATGAGTTTGGCATTTGGGATTCGGTCCTCCCACTGAGGTGACTAGGAAGAAAGGCCTGGCCACGAGATTTCAAAAGTCAGCCCAGAGTCACCCTTCAGCACAAGCAGGGAAGAAATGCCCGGTGAGAGGCGGGGGCGGCACATGACTGCCGCCTTGGCACCACCCCCCTGCGCCCCCACCCCCACCCCCTTCGTGGCAGTTTTTGGATATAGAGGCAGCTGGTGCTGAGGGAAGCCGGCACAGTCGGCAATCTCCTCACAGGGATCTATCTCTCCAGCAGGTCCAGGCCACAGGTACCGTGGCTGCCCCGTTTTCCAGATGCTGAACTGACTGACCCCAGGTCACCCCACCGGTGAGGGACAGAAGCAAGATCCTGAGGGCAGACAGAGTGTTGGGATCCGTGGTGAAATGCCTGGAGCCCCACACTCTTGGGCGGGGGCTTGGCGGGATCAATCGAGCAGAAAACAGGACTAGTGTCAGAGCAGCCAACAGGTTAAGGGCCCAGAATCTGGGCCCTTGGGCCCTGGCAGGGGCCCAGTCCCAACTCCCGCCACCACAAGGCCCCAGATAGGGTGACAAGCCACACCCAGGCTCAGCCGCTGGCCCGTGCTGTCTGCCGGGAACACACAGTTCTCCGGACTGGGAAGCTCAAAATAGTAAGCCGAGAACCTGGGTCGGATCCTGAAATACTAGGGCCGGGGGGCAGGTGGCTGGAACCCCTGGATACGAGATGGCCTCAGCTCACAGGCCTGTGCACGAGCCGGCCCACTCACGGGACGCACGGTGGTGGCCTCAGTCCAATCCCTGTCCCTCTCCTCCTGCAGCTGCCAAGAAAGCAGCACCAGGACCCGAGAGCCCCTGTGCCCTTCTACCAGCTCAGTCTCAGACCCACTGTGGGGCCTAGACTTGCGGTGGGACCCTGGGGCTACCACTACCCCCATCTTGAGGCCTTAATATTTTAATTTACCTGCCAATGTCCTTTCTCAAACTCTCGGAGTTAGTCATTCAAGCACTCCACGCACGTTGGTTGAGCGCCTGCTGTGTGCTGGGCGCTGGGCATGCAGCGGAGAACAAAACAGCTCAATCTCGGCCCCAGGAGATAAACGAGTCAACACAGGCTGCCTTGGACAGTGGAGAAAGCCAGAGAACAAAAGAGAGGAGGGACATGGGGCATGAATGCCCAGGTGGGATCCTGGAGAGGGGGATGGGAACCGAGCTTAGGGGGCTTCACACGAGGGTGCCCTGAAGAATGTAAGGGCCAGACCTTTGGGGGAAAGTCAGGGAAAGGCCCCAAGGGACCGTGAGCTCACGCTGGTGCAGTATCACAGGGATGGCCATTGTGACTGGGGAGGAAGTCAGGGGGTCAGATTTAAAGTGACCATACGTCCCGCTTTTTAACAATTTAACAACGTCCCGCGGCATTTTAAAATTAAAGTAAAATGTATTAAATACTATTTTTGCATTCTATGAAAATTTTTGTTGCTCCATATAGACCAAATTTTTAATCATGAAACACCCTCTCCTCCCGGTCAATGGTGTCCCGCTTAAAATCTGCTTGCTTTAGTGAGGCTATACCCAGTGGATTGGTTCTCTCGGTGTGGGGAGAGGAAGGAGGGTTCTGGAGCGCCAGGGTGGGGTCAGGGAGGCAGGGGCGAGATGTCTGGAAGCATCTGGAGTAGCCGCAAAGGTAGCAGTGGTGGTAGGGGACAGGCAGGCTGGACCCAGTCTCCGTTTACAGGAGCTGTGGCAGGACCTAAGGCCAAAGGACAGTGGGGAGGAGCGAAGGGTTGCGGGTTGAGGAGAGGCCTCCTCCTGGAGTCCTGACCCCCAGGGGCCAAACAGGAAGTTAGTGGCCAGGAGACCCAGCCAGGCAGGCTGGTTGGCTTGTTCAGTCTGAGGCCTACAGCCCCCACCCCCCTCCGTGTGGGCCTGTGGCAGCCCCAGGCCTGGGAAACATGTTTGGAATGTCAGACTGTGCCCACAAGACCTCCGGGGGGCTCCTCGGAAGCCCCCAGCTGCAGTCCTGTCCTCATGGGTATTCGTGGGGACTGCTGACCATGCGAAGTGGTCATTACAGGCCTGGAGCAAAGGGGGGAGGGGCCGCAAGCCTAAAGCCTCCCAACACCCAACTCCTCCAGTAATTGAGCACGCAGTAGGTATGTGCTGGACTTTCCATCACCAGCTCACCCACGGGCCCTGGGATCACCAGGAAACCAGCTTTGCAGATAAGACCGGGTTTGCAGAAGGAACCTCAGGACCCTAATTTAAATGGGACTGACTCTGGAGCCATCTCTGGGCCGCGGCCCCCTCCCCAGTCAAAGAACCCACTCAGGCATCCATCCTGAGTCAGCCAGAATTGACTAGGCGTCTGTCTGTTCGGGAAGGCATGGTCTGGGTGCTGCGTAGACAGCAGTGAACCACCCGGTGACAGCAGATAGGGGAAAAGACATGCAGAACGACTTCTAGCACAAGGAGTGTGGGGTGGCAGGAAAGGGGGTGCTCTCAGACCAGAGGTCAGGAAGCAGAGTTGGAGAGGTCACAGGGAGAGCTGGGGAAGAGACTGCTGTGTCCCACAGAAAAGAACAAATTCAAAGGCGGTGGGGGGCGCGGGGAGGGGGTTGGGGGGAGCAGGCCAGTAGGACTGCCACTCAGCAGGGAGGGTGAGGTAGGGGGAATGGGGTTACGGGGGTTGGGAAGCAGATTCTTCAGGGCTGTCTGTCTCTGAGAGAAGTGGGAGCCACCGAGAGTCTGGGAGAAGTTTTTCACGGGGGTTCCCACTGGCCCCCTCTGGCTTAAGGGGGTGAGAGGGAAGGCAGGCCAGACCCATGAGGAGAGGGCAGGGGAGGAGTCTCAGCAGGCTGCCACCAGGGAAACTTCGACTAGGGGTGAGTTCCGTGGTGGGCAGATCCCAGATTTGGGGGGCGGAGGGGCTGAGCTCCCACCCAGAATAAATGAAGGGCACCGCGCCCCCTCCACAACCCTGCCTCAAGTACAGAAGCTGCAAGAGGTGGGCACCGCAGGGGCTGCCGTCCTGGCTGGGACCCTGCGGGCACAGGCATGCCTTGGCGATGTTCGGGTCCGGGCGTCCACACCACCTCAAGAAAGCTCGCCTCGCGACACAGGGAGTGGCACGAATTATTTTGCTCTCTCAGGATCTAGAAAAGCCACGCGGGCCCCAGGCCGCAGCCTATCCAAGGGGCAGCAGGGGCAGGAAGGAGGCGGAACTTTGGTGAGAACCACCCAAGGGTGACACAGAGACCCAGCGCGAGCTCGTGCCGTGGGGAGAAGGGCGCCTAGCATTCTGCTCGGTGCAAACCTGAAACCTGGAGAGGTGCCGCATCTGGATGCGCCTGCGCACACAGCAACTCAGACCACCCACCAAGCACGCGCGTCACCCCTGCTCAGCCTTGCCCTCAGCAGCTCCCAGGGGTGGGCCATGGGACAAGGTTGTCTTTCCACCCCACACCCCATGTCCCGCATCAGACAAGGCTGGAGAGGGCTCACAGACAGTTCTCAGCACCCCTGTCCACCGCTCTGTCCACCACACCATCCAAGTCCTCCGTGCATGCGCGCGCGCACACGCACGCACGCACACCACCTCCAGGAAGCCCTCAGAGATGGCACCCAGCGTCACCCACGGGCCCCACAGCTGGAAACTCCACTCTAGTACCCACCACCTCACACTTCCCAACCACGTCCTGTGATAAGTTCCCATTTTACAGATGGAGGAACTGGGGTTCTCAAGGTCATGCAAAAGTCAGAGGCCATGCCAGGAATCACTCAGGTCTGTCTCGTTCCAGGGCACATAGCTCCCAGCAGCTGACTCAGAAGGGTGGGGGGTGTGGGGGGAGGAGTTCCTCCAGGAGCTGAGACAAGGCAGCGTGTGGGCGCTGACAGCTGAAGAGGGGACCCCAGAAACCCCGGAAGGGAACAACGCTGCCACGGAGAGCAAGTGGACGGCGCCAATGTATTTGCTAGTGGGTCACTTCCATGCCCAGTGGGTGCTGAGACCCCGGGGGCCTCTAGGAGAAAGAAAGTCTGTTTCACTGTTAGTCGGCCTGAAGGATAAGAACCCACCCGCCCCCACCTCGAATTATCCAGGGTCCCTCCCATGAAGGCCACGCACACACTCCCTCAGGAAGGACATGGGAGGGTGGCCCCCTGGAATCTCTCCAGGGGCAGTGGCGGTACCTGCTACCAGGGTTGCAGGGTCTTCACTCGCCCCCTTTCCCCACCTTCCCTGCCCGTCGCTAGAGGCACCAGGGCTAGTGCAAGGGGGGCTGAAGGGCCCACCCAAAACCTGGGTGGCAGAACTGGAATGCGCATCCCAAGAGTGACCACAGATCCCAAATGTCCCCTCTGGACTGCTGCTGACTCTACCCGGGGTGCCAGGTCCTTCCGTGGGAGAAGCTGAGCCACGTGGTGCTAGGCAGCCACTTTCTCTTCCACCGTCCCTCCACGCTCCCAGTATCACCACTCCCACCACTACTCCTGAGGGAACATCTATCCTAAATTCACCATGTTTCTGACTCCAGTGTACATCCCCTGTTCCAGCTGGATTTGTCTGATAGAATTGGGATCATGATAGTGGGTGGGGGAAGCATTTGAGGACCAGAAGAAAATTGCATATTTCATTGCTACACACCTATACCTTAACTGGCTCATCTCCTCCCTGCAACCCTTCTGTAAGAGGATGTTTTGAGAGTGATGATGGGAACAAGTGTGCAAATGGGGCCTGCATACAATTTATGTATGTATGGATCGTGATGGGAGTGGTATGAGTCCTCAATAAAATAATTCATAAAAAAGTGGGGCAGGAGGAAAGAGGAGCTTATACCAAGGGCTCAAGCAGAAAATATTTGGATGGGCTGAGCCCCGGTGACGCAGTGGTTGTGCGCGGGACTGCGGCCCACTGGGACAGAGGTTCAATTCCAGCAGTGGGGCTGGGCCTCCTACGCCCACCACCAGAGAGCAGTGATGTCCACCCCCCCAAAAAAAAAAAGAAGAAGAAAATATTTGGAAATGAAAATGGCAACATGTGTACAAATGTGCTTGATACAAATGATGTATGGAATGTTATAAGACTTGTAAGAGCCCCCAATAAAATCATTGAGAAAAAAAAAAAAAAGAACGTGCTCACAGGTGATTTTGTCAGGACTGAAATAGAATTTACTTGCTGTCATACAGCGTGCTCTGACCCATAGCCACCCGATAGGACCTGCCCCTGTGGGTTTCTGAGACCATAACTCGTTATGGGACCAGAAAGCCTCGTCTCTCTCCCTCAGAGCAGCTGGTGGAATCAAACCACTGAAAGGGGGCCTTAGAGCAGCACCTGATGTGCACAGCAGATGCTAGCCAAGTACCTGGGGCTGGATGCCGCAGTCAAGGCTGCCACATGGACGTGACCATGAGAATGCCTCCTATTCCGGAACCACCACCACCATCCCGCCCCCACCCCCCTCAGTCCAGGCCTGCTCCTGCTCTGCTGAGACAAGATAGTGGCTGGGGGCCCGCCTTGATTTCCTGGGCCCCCCAACTTCTTGCTCAAGGCTGCCTGAACTTTGGGGAAGCAGGAGGAAGGGCCAGGCCTGTTGGCGGTAACTGAAGGCTGCGGGTCTACTCCTGCCCCAACCCCCACCCCAAGAGGTCCCCATTTGCCCATCCATCCATCTGCCAGGACTGCCTGCCCAGTCCAAACAGAGGACGCCTCGTATTGCATAAGACAGGAAGAAGGAGGTTGGGGGCGGGTGATACCAGGACCCCGTGTCCACCGGCTGCAGACAGGATGGGCAAGGGAGGTCCCGGCCAGCTTCCTGTGTACGGAGCACACTGGGCAGAAAGCAGAAGTGGGGTCTGGGTGAGAGGGAGATCGGGGCAGCACCTTCCGCTCACTGGCCCCATGGTTCCGCCTCCCCCTCTGACTAACGGTCCCTGGGTTCGAGCCCCAGCTGGATCCCGTACTGATAGGTTGGTTTCAGACAAGAGGCTCTCAGGAGCCTCTTCTGGGGGGCAAAAAAATATCCCCTCAAGCCCCCCTGCCCTTCTGGGACACGGTCATGATCACTCAAGTAGCAAAATTTGAGGGAGACCGCTGGTCATTTTCCAACAGCACCCACCAGGCAAAGGAATAGGGGACCATCCACAATGACCAACCTAAAACCACCCCCCCCCTCCCAGGAGGACAAACATCAGAAATGTGGGCACAGGGAGACAGATATAAAAATAGTAATAATTTATCAGGGGTCCGTGAGAGTGGGAGTGGGGGAGAGGCAAAAAGAGGAGCTGATGTCAAGGACTCAAGCAGAAAGAAAATGTTTTGAAAATGATGACGGCCGCGTAGGTACAAATGAGTTTGATAAAACTGATGTATGTATTGTTATAAGACCTGTCAGAGCCCCAACAAAATGATTTGTTGATTAAAGAAAAAATAGAAACAGAGATTAAGAAGCAGAGGCTAGGGTCAGCCTGAGCCCAGTGAAGCCACAAGGTGGTCGCAGCTGACACAGCCCAGACACCTCTGCCTGGATCCACAGCCGGCATTAGTAATCCATTACAAGTCTCTCTCCCACTAACTGTCTATAGCCTCAGAACCTTGCTGAACATAGCAGTCCAGCCACAGCCCATCCAAGCTCCTGAGGTCAGAACAAGAGAAAAAGGTGTGCCTGCCCGCTCCCGCCCAGCCAGACTGGACCAGAGAGAACACTGGCCCTGCAACAGCCTGCCATCTGGTCCGGTACCCTTGAGTACCTCTCTGTAATCAGTATCTCTTGCCTACCTGAGCCCCTTGACCCTTCTCTTGGGGGGGGGGGTGTCTTTGTTCTGCAGGGCTGCATATGGGCTCCCTGGCAGGCCAGGAGGGGTGCAGAGAGGTGGGGTCTGCCTAGTAGCAGTGATGAGGGAGCCACAGCACAGGAGGAAGCCCGTGGGGTGGCTGGAAGCTGGACCTGCCCCCCTCCTCCTCCCCCGAGCGGATCAGAGGGTGGGCAGGAGGAGGGAACGCCAGCTCCCGGCACATCAGGGAAAGTCCAGTGACCCAGGGCCCCATGGTGGATGGTGTAAAAGGAAAAATGAAACTGAGCACAGGGCCCTGGGCCTCCCGCCCCAAGTCACTGGCCCAAACGCCATTGCCAGTGGTCTGGGCATCCCCGGGTTCAGACTTGTCTCCTCCGCTCCCTTCCCCACAGGGCAGCAGAAAGCTCAGAAACATCACCCAGACCTAGCCAGCCCCCTGCTTTCAATCAAAACTGCCCATCACATTTGGGATAAAAGCCAGGTGTCTGGGCCCAGCCCTGCGGGCCTTTGAGCCCTGGATGTCCACCCATGCCCCTCCCCCTTCTCCCCAATCACACATGGCTCCTAGGATCACCCTCTTCTTCCTGTTCCTACTCCTCCTCAAGTGCTCCCCCCCTCATCTTGTCCCTTGGTGGGGTCACCCTTAGACACAGCTCAGCTCAGGGGAGTGACCTGAAGGCCTAGGCTCCTCTCTCTCATCCCCCACTCCTTCCCCTTCAGATTCTCCTCTGTAGTTCTCCCCAGGCCTGAGTGCCCACTGACTTCAGGGAGAGCGCCAGCATGCCAGGGGCAGGACCACCCTTCAGACCCTCCTACCAAGCACGCCAGGCTTCCACTGAGCAAGGCCAAGTCCCTATCTGTGGTCCCTTTCGAGTGCCAGCCTCCCCATCAGGGTGTGGTGCTGGAGAGAATTCTGGGGCCAGCAGGGAAAGTGGGGGGTGGAAATGCCTGCCACTAGCCAGTCAGGGTAGTGAAGCATCTTCAGGAGGCAGGAGGGGGCAGCAGGCAGCTACTGAGGGTACCAGAGACATGCCTAGTCCCGGTGAGGTGCATGGCCTTTGGTGAGTCTTTGCCTGGGCCCTGGTCTCCTCGGCTGTAAAGCAAGTAAGAAATCATATCTGTGTGACTAAGGAATAGCAGCTGACACAGAGGGGGCACTAACTTCATGCCAGGTGCTGGGGGAAGCACCCTCTGTAAATCAGGTCACGTGGTCTCCTCAAAACCGCCCCACTGCACAGAACCACTTGCCCAAGGTCACACATGATGCAAGCCCAAGTGTGTCAGATCCCTTAGTTCCACATATCCTGACCCCGAGCCCACTGTGGGGATGGAGGGTGGGGTGATCCATGGAGATGTCCCCTCCGCACCAGCTTGACCCTGCAACTGTCTGACACCCTCCTTTTCCAAACAGGGGCCAGGGGAGTGGAGGGAAAGGAGGTTGGCGCAGCCAGCAAGCCGACAGGGACACGGACTGAAGCTAGCCTGTCCCACTTCAGGCATAGTCACAGGCAGAGAGACGGCCACCCCCCAGCCAGGTTTCTGGGGGTCAGGCAGGCTTTCCCTCCAGTTGTCCGTATGTCGCCAGCTACAGTGTGTGAAGTGCCCCAGCCTGGCAGAGACCAGCAGGTTGGGCCAAGCCTCCAGGCTGCCCCAGGTTGAATGGCCTCTGGTGAGCAGAACCCCTCTCCCTGGTAGGCTCCTGCCTGCTCGTTCCCCTGTTATCTCTTTGCTCTTCCCTGTCTCCCTACCAAACCAGACACCCTGCCATCGAGTCAATGCCAGCTCAGAAGGGCCCTGGAGGACAGGGTGAATGCCCCGGGGATGTCCGAGAGAGTGACACGGTTGCCCTTCCCCAGACCACTGCTCCCAACCCCTCCAGCAGCTCCATCCTCTGCAACTCTAGCCGAGCTCCCAGCCTCCCCCACCCCAGGGCCTTGGCATGTGCTGTGCTGACATCCTGAGAATTCTGTGTTTCCCTTGTGGCACCTACTAGACCTGTGCTCACCCGTGCTTTCCAGCACTCCTCCCAGGAAACCTCTCTGGTCTCCTTCTCCCCAGCATGGGCCCCTAAGTCCACCCTGGCACGGTCACATTCAACATTTCTGAGGGTGGGTCGAGAATTACCCCTCTCCTCCTCTGGGCCCCGGAGACCGGCACAGTCTCTGGTACATAGTAGGGGCTTTGTTAGAAGGAGGCATAGACAGCCGGCTCTTTCTCCCTCGGGGCGGCTGGTGGTCTGGAACTGCTGGCATGGGGTTTTGCAGTCCAGTGTGTGGGCTCCCCCACCCCACCCCCTACCCCCCACTCCCCTGTCTCCATAGAGCTTGGGCAAGGCTTACAACATCGTGAATGCTCAGGAAACCAGACGCACAGGTGTTTGGGTTCTCCCTCTCTGCCTGGCTACTCCCGCAGGTCCCGGGCAGCAGACAGTCCAAATCCACCCCCCGGCCAGTGCCTCAGAAGAAAGGCCTGGTGACAGCAGGTGAGAAACCCCTATGGCAGGTCCCGTCGATAGCACACGGGGTCCCCAGGAGCTCATACAAGCACTGACAGGGCCCCTGAGCCCTAAGGCCTGAGTCCCTTAGAGAGAGCTCGTGATCTCCAGTCCATAGAGGAGAGGTCCTGGTGGGACATGGCCAAGGTCACTGGCCGAGGTCAGCTAGCCCAAAAGTTCCCCAAGAACAGAGTCTCCCCACCCAGGGAAGGATGGTGAGGCCCACCCAGGCCCCTGCCCCACCCAGGACCTCACCAGCCCTCTCCCTTGGTATGGGGGTGGGGGGGCGTGTGAGTGGCCTCTGCTTCCCCTTTGGCACATGTCCACAGGGCTGTGGTTAAACGGAAACAGGGCTCGGGCCCACCCTGCCAGCCCCTGAGGGCCCCACCCTCTCCATTCCCAGTCAGGACTCTTCCCAGCTGACCATGGGGCACCAGTTCCCTGTTCCTCTTTCCCCAGCAGAGGGAAGGGGGTGGGGCAGTGGGAAGACCGTCTCCTCCTCTGAGAAGTGGGCTCTATCCCTGAAACCTTTGGGGTTGGTCCTGTGGCAGAGTCGATGGGCAGGTGCCTGCCCGGGGGATGCACGGAATGGTGGTGCCAGGAGGATGTCTGTTGACCTGATTCTCTGCTGAGACCCTCTCCAGGCCCCTGCTCAGCTGCCCTTCCCCAGAACTGCTCCCAACCCCTCCAGCAACTCTAGCCTAGGGAGCTCCCAGCCTCCCCAACCCCAGGGCCTTTGCATGTGCTGTGCTGACCTTGTGGCACCTGCTAGACCTTGATTCGCCCTTCCTTTCCAGCACTCCTTCTCCCAGGAAACCTCCCTAGTTTCCTTCTCCCCGGCATGGACCCCTAAGTCACCCTGGCATGGTCACACTCAACATTTCTGAGGGTGGGTTGAGAATTGTCCATCTCCTCCTCTGGGCAGGGTTCAGTATGTCCCCCAGGGCCCAGCCCAGTCTCTAGCATCTAGGGGCTTTGTTAATATTTTGTTGCATGAATGAATGAGGAATGCATGAGCACGTGAGTGAGTGAAGGGGCAAATCATGCCCTGCAGTCATGCCCTCTGACCCCGGCTCTGACCTGGGACTCTGGCCCTCCCTTGCATTGCCCAGACCCTCCTTCCAGGTAAGCGATCGGCATCCCCACTCCTGGTCCCCAAAGTGCCAGCTTCTTTGCCTCCCTGGGGCCTCTCCTGTCTGGGTGGGAAGCCAGGGCCTAGCCCTTTGGTGTGGTCTGTCCAGCCCACCTTCCGAAGCCTGGCATTCCAAAAACAGGCCTTGGGTCACCCCAGAGGGTAGGGCAGGGCATGTCCCCCATCCTCAGGTCCACCCGAGCTAGGCCTCTCCCTCTCTGTGATCTGTACCTAGGCAGTCACAGTTTCAGCAATGTGACAGGGACTCAGGACACATGTTCAGCCGAAAGACAGAAATACACCCTTCCTGAACAAAGCAGCTTCCTGGAGGACCTGCAGGGAGACGGGTGTCCCTGCTCCTCCCCCAGGCCCACGGGGCAGAGGGAAGTGGGTGGGGCAGTGGGAAGACTTTGGAGACTCTGATTCCTCCTCTGTGCAGTGGAATCTCTCCCCGGAGCCTTCAGGATTGGTCCTGAAGAGACTGTGGCCACAACGGGGCTTCGAACCTGTCGGCCCCGAAGCTGCATGGTCAGCTCTGAGGCAGGGGAGCTGGCCCCAAGAGGCTGCAGTCCAGTAGGCCGCAGAGGGCAGTGCCCTTCCTGTGGAATCCCCAGGAGGAACTCCACTGTGGGCCGCTTCCACTCCCTGAGGCATGAGAGCTCGCCTGCGTGCGGGTGACGTGGCCGCAGAGACTTTCAGTCTGAACAGTCACACACACATACACACACACACACACTCTTCAAACCAGTGACTGCCGATTTGATTTGATTTAGTTTGGTTCTGACCTGGGGCCCCTTCAAGTGTCAGAGTAGAATTCTCCTCCACAGACTCCCAATGGCAGGATTTTTTGAAGACCTCTAGACCTTTCTTCCGCACCACCTCTAGGGAGACTTTCTTGCCACCTAACAATCCAGAAAGATCCAGAAGCACGGTATATTTTTAACCCTTTGCACTGCTTAGAGACACCTCCCTCTTGTGGGTGCCACGCCTGCAGAAGGGTGGATATTAAGCCACCTAATCAAAAGCTCCCAACAGGTTCTCCAGCTCAGACAGAAAGGACTAAGCGAAGCTCCTGCAGCCTGATTCCCCTCCCACCCCCTCCCAGACCCCTGCCTGTTCTGTGACGTGGCAGTGAGAGTGCCTGGCTCTGCTGCCCGGTGCTCAGGACAGTGGACTCACAGTGTCCGTCCAGGCGGTGCCCTTGAGTGGGGGTATTGGCGAATCAGGCACTCCCACTCCTTGCCAAGCTCACCTGCCGGGCAAGGTGAGGGGGGACTGAGGCTCCCGAACCCCTGAGCAGCAGAGTCAGGGGTACAGCAAACCTGAGAAGGTGGGGCCTCTGTGGAGCAGAAAGACTCAAGCACTGTCCACCAGGAGCGAGCCGTGGAAGGGGTGAGGCCAGGCACAATGTCCAAGGGGAGACCGTGCAAGATCAGGAAAACCACGGGTGTTTCGTGACCCCCACCCCACCTCCCGCTCTGGAAACCACACCTCGGGGCTGGGCGGGAATGATGGGGTGGTCCCGGCGGCCCCTGTCAGAAGCACAGGTCTACCTCGTAGGGTAAGGGCACAGGTCACAGGGAGGACAGCAAATGGCCGGCTGAAGGTAGGAGGGCTGAGCTGCCAGGTGAGCCCCTTTGGACATGTTGTCGGGAGAGACCAGTCCCTGGAGAAGGGCGTTGTGTTTGGTAAAATAGAAGGGCAGCCCCAAAGAGGACGGTCCTCAACGACATGGATTAGCCCCGTGGCTGTGGCCGTGGACTCCGGCTTAGGGGTCGTGGGAAAGACGGCACAGGCCTGGGAGGGAACGCTTCGTCCCCGCTGCACACAGAACGACTCCATGGGCCCGAGCAGCAACAGCAGCGTGAGCTGGGCAAAGGGGAATGATGGGTTGGCAGAAGAGCAGGGGGCTGAGGGTGGCCAGAGGGGAGGGGACAAGAATGGAAGCAGGGGGGGGGAGGGTGGCCAAGGCTCCCTGGGCGTGGTGGCCCTTTCCCTGCGAAGTGGGAACAGCATGGATCTCCAAGCTTGGGAGTGCGTGGAGGCGGCCTGTGAGGGGGAGGATGGGAGCTCAGAGGCTCTGGGTGGAGAGTGTGGAGGGTCTGAGCGATGCAGGGTGGGGACAGGACACGGTGACCACAGAGGGCAGACAAGTGGGCACTGGCATGTCAGACTCTGGATACAGTGGGAAAGCACTATCAAGGGGATTGACTGTGGCAGGACTGTGGATGACAGAGCAAGACAACCCCAAGGTCGACAGCCTGACCCCCAGGGCAGCTGTCATGTCACTTTCTAAGCCACGGTGGGTGACAGCCCACACAGCTGAAGCGAGACAGGGGCCAGTGAAGAATCTGTCTAGGGCCATAGGTTTCCACATGTATTTGGCAGGACCCCACCCCCTTTACATGGTGTCCCTCTGGCAAGGAAAAAAAAACCCTGTGCTGTAGCCTGCAACCCAGGGTCAAGTGCAGGCACTTGACCCCCCTAGGATCGTTCCTGTGCCCATCCCCACCCCCCTGCCCCTCCAGGGTGGAATCATCCACTTTGGGAAACACCAGGACCCTGGGAGCAGAAGGCTGGGCTGAGGGGGGCTGTATGGGCAGACAGGAAGTGGGGAGACTTGTAAAGGCATGCAGGGCGCCTCTAACTGAGTTCTCAAGGAGGAGACCAGAGGAGGGCAGAGAGGGTTCCTTCTCAACCCAAGGAACACCGCCATTGGCAGGTCCCGAGAAGGTACAGGTGCGGGCGAAGAGAACCGGGCTACAAAGATGCCTTCTAGGGGGCGGTGGGGGCGGGTCACCCTGTCGCCGTGCTCTGTTCGGAGGGCAAGCCAGTCTGGGAGTGGGGTGTTGAGTGGTGTCGAGAGGCTAACCAGTGGGAGCCACCCAGGGCCCTTAACACCTCCGGCTCTGCGGACCAGGAGCTGCCGGCTCAGGGCCCTTGGGGAGATGCCTCCCTTCTGCCAGGGCTTGGCTGAAGGGCGGACATTGACCCTGTTCCAGCCCACGGAGCCCCGAATGAAGTCCCCTGGGCATCTGGGAAGTGGTTACCCTGCTTGATAAAAGAGTCGGCCCCTGAAGGATGAAGTCTTCTTTCCCAGGTGAGCTCCACATGGTGGCCCGGCCTCACCTCTGAGCTGCTCCCTCTGGGGTCTGTTGGCTCATCCGGATGTGGTGGGGTCCAAGGACCCTGTGAGTGGAGCCCTGGGGACACAAACTGGGGGTGCAGGAGAAAGCAGGGGAGAAGAGAAGGCTGGGGAAAAAAGTATCTAGACAGGGTTTCCCTTCAGAGCCCCGAGCTCCTGGAGACCAGGTAGGCAGCCTCACGGAGGCTTAGACCCTCACCTCCACCGTGGTACGGAGGAGGGAAGTGAGTCCAGGAGGGGCCAGCAGCTGGCCAAGGCCACAAAGCAGAAGGCAGCCGCTCCCGCCATGTGACAGCCTAGCACAGACAGCTGCGTGGGCCGGGGTTCAAACTCCAGCCTGGTTCTGGTCTCACCCGTGTCCACAGGCCCTGCTGACCCTTGGTTTCCTCGTCTGCCATGTGCGGGTAAGGACAGCGTGTGGTTTTAAAGTATCTCTATGGGGGAAAGCGTCCCCCCCCCACCCCCTTCCTGGGGAGGAGCACCAGCGACTCAGCGGTTAGGCACACGACTGGTGACTGAAAGGTCAGTGCTTGGAACCGAGATGGCGGCTGCGGTGCTCGCTTCAGCAGCACATATACTGAAGATCACGGCCGCAGACACCCTCTGCCACTCGACAGGATGGATTTTGCTCCTTTGTTTGAATTGTTTACGGAATATCGATTTTTTTTGCTTTATGGTGATGGAAAATTACCCGGGCGAAAGCCAGAGAGTAGCTGCTGGGGCTGCTGTGCACAACCATATGCCTTTTGGGACTTGGCTCCTTGGTGCAGAAGTTTAAGGTCATGGTTTCATGGAGTGTCCTGGGTGATTACGTAGTGCCTGGGGTCTTAAGAACTTGCAAGCGAACAACATCTGTGACCCAACACCTGGAACCACAGGGGGAGAGGGGGGTTCAGGATCAGGAGGCGGCTATGGACCGTGTGTCTCACTTACATGAACGACTCATGGCCTCCCCTCCATGAGACCAGAAGGACTGGATGGTGCCCAGCTGCCGTTACCACACACTTTTATTAAAGATTCCTGAGAAGAATCTTTGTCAAAAGGGTTGGAAAATAGAGAACTAGCTTTCAAATCTCCTGGACTCCAGACTTCCTGGAGCCAATGAGGCTGGATGAGGCCCTAAAACCATTGCCCTGAGACCATCTTTCAGCCTGAAACCCAACATATCCCCTGAAGTTATCTTAAAACCTCACTGTAGTCTATCTCACCTAGCAAAAAGGGTCTGCTTTGAGCAGTGGGCCTTTTTAAGTGCTATCTCTGGGATCAGATTGACACGAATCACTCAGAAGATTAGATGGGAACGTGGGAAAGGGAGGCACTGCTCAGAAGAGGAGGGTGGGGATGTCTGCCCCACGTGAAGAATGACCCCAGCAGAAAGGCGGTGTGCTTATTGTGCTCGACCACAGGGTGATTAGACTAATTACTGAAAGTAAGAACTGGACATGGCTCAGGGGTCATGAGACCCAATGACCAAAGGAAGCGCTGGGCCCTGATGGCCGTGTCATTGAAGCATTAGACAGCCCCGCCCCCACCCCCAGCCGACAAAGGAGGTTGTCTGCTCCCATAAAGATTTACAGCCTCAGAAATAATGCCGGACAGGATTCTTGTGAGTCAGAAGCCACCTGAGGGCACTGGGTTGAGGGGTAGTTTGTTGTCTTCTGGGAGACCTGGGAGCCCGTTGTGTTCTCAGAGACCTGGGAGCCCGTCGGCCTGGCCTCAGGGGGCTGCCTCCATGTGGCTGTCCTTTTGGCAAACAGTAGGTGCCCAATGAAGGCTGGGCTTGTGCACTGAGCACCTACTGTGTGCCAGACATACATATTTTCACGAACGCTTTAAAACAGACAAAAAGGGCTGAGCCCCATGGCATACATAGTGGTTGAGTACGGGAGTGCGGCCCACTGGGCTGGCGGTTCAAATCCAGCAGCAGCTCTCCAGGAGCAAGGCTGGGCCTCCAACTCCCACCATAGAGCAGTGATGCCCCAAAACAAAAGAAAAAAACAACAAAAAAAAAACAGACAAGGAAGTGGGGCACCCAGAGGTAAAACCAGCCACACTCCCTCCCCAACGCCCAGCTCCCCTTGAATCTCAAATTCTACAGGGACAAGAGGACCCCTGGTGATCTCTCTCACCCCCGCCCACTGAAGACTCACTCACAGACCCTCTGCCCCCCTCTAGACCTCTCCATGTCAATCTACATGACCCCCAGGACCTGGGGCTCAGTCTCTGAGGACCCTCTTTCCTGTGTGGTCCTGAGCAGGCCCAACTCTGCGCCTCAGTTTCCTCAAGTGTACAAAGAGATTCTCATCTCCTAGACTGGCAGTGGGGACTCAGGAAAGCCGCAGGAGCACGCCAGGTCTGCAGTCAGTGCCTCACGAGCAGTTACCCAGAGCTGGCCTTGCTGCTGACCAGGCTCGGGATCTGAGGTGGCCTGGAGTCCCCAGGTCCTGAACCAGGAACTGGAGAAGGGGGAGGAGCACCCAAACTCCCAGAACCGCCCCCACCCCTACCCCACAGACTCTCTCTGCAGCCCCTGGCTCCTGCTCATACCCCACCTGGGGCCACCTCCACCTCTGAGGACCCATTGTTCCCACCTGGCTAGACTCCAGGGTCCTGTCCTGGCCTCAGCTTCCACTTCCCCCTCGTTTCCCCACCCACCGTGAAGGCTACCCCTTCCCTCCAGGGCCCTACAGAAGGTACCGGATGTGGCAGCTGTCCAATGGCCATAGCAGGGGTTCCAGTCTCAACTCTGCCATCTCCTAGTTGTGAGACCTTGGGGAAATCCTTCCACATCTCTGAGGCGTGAAATGGGACTCTCAGGAGCCTTCCATGAATTAAAGATGGCCAGGGGTCCCTGGGTGGCCAAGCAAGTCTTTTCTGGTCTGCCACCATCCTAAAGGTTGGCAGTTTGAATCCACCAGCAGCACCAGGAAGGAAAGTTCTGGCTATCTGCTTCCATCAAGCTGATGGGCACAAAAGTCTGGGAGCAGGCACTCCCTGGTTACCCCCACCCGTGATTCATGAAAACATCACACAAGGTTTGATTCCGTTTGGGGGCGGCAGAGTGCCTGCCTGTGGAAGGCCCTCCCCACGGGCCTCGGGCAAAGCAGGCAGGGAGGGGAGGAGTGATGCTGAAGGCCGGGGTGGGGGAGAGGGCAGGCAGGGGCAGAGGAGCCCTGGCTCCAGTCCTGCTGTGTGACCCGGGCCAGGCTGCAAGCATCTCTGGGCCCCGCACAGGAAAGGAGGGGACAGACTCTGTCCCTAGGAAGGAGAAGGGAAGCACCAAGTCTTCATTCCATCCCTTATTTTCAGCACAGAGGACTTGAATGAAAAGCAGCTGTGGGACAGAGAACCCCATGGTAGAATTGCTCGGATTCTGAGCAGGGGAAGAGGCTGCGCTGCGTAAACAGGCGGGGGCACCAGCTCGGGCCAGCACCCGTCCATCCCCCAGCTCTGCACCCTCAGAGCCAGGCAGGGCGCTGACCCTTCTCAGGGCCCCCGTCTTCCTCATCGGCAGGACGCCGCCGGGCCAGCGTTCTTCTCACAGGTTCGGACAGGCCCTCTTGGAGTCTCGGACCGGCTCCTCCAGCCAGCAGGCTTGGGTCCCACCCTGGCTCTGAGACCTGGCGTACCCCACTTGAACCCTGTCCCGCCTCGGTTTCTCCAAATGTGCAATTTGGAAACAGTCCTGGTCCTCGCCTGCCCTGAAGAGGACTGGGGATGGGTCGCGCCTACCGATGATCACAGCGCCTTTCTCCTCATGATCGTCTCTCAGCCACCCATCATCCCACAGTCCAGGCCAGTCTCCGGAGCACCTTCCATGTGCCCATCTTGGCAGAGTTGGACACACTAGGTGGAGATGTTGAAAGGGCAGACAGACGGACGTAGTGGGTGCTCGATGATGTCACCCGCCAGTCCCCCCAGCCACAGCTGGCCCGTACTCAGGGCTGCAGGACCCGGGGAGGTGGGCCTGGCAGGGGCCCCAGCTGGAGGTCCCAGCAGAGCCTGGAGAGTGGCTTGAGGAAGAGGGCACCCTCTCCCACTGTGACAAACTCCGCGTGGGCAAAGTCCCTGCCTGTGGTGGTCCAGGGGTGCCTGGGGAGTCAGGGTGAGCTTCCAGGGGAAGCAGCTGTGCATAGAAATGACAGCTATTGAACGGCACTGTGTGCTGGGCCTGGTTCTCCACGCAGAGGCCCTCTGTCACCCATCCATTTACTAGGGGACGTCTAGACCACAGAGGTCTCAACTCTGCCTGAAGTCGCACAGCAAGCTCAGAGCCCACCTTCTAACTGGGTCGCTGCGCTGCACCCCAAGTCTTCTTGGAGGCAGTTCCTTCTGCCCAGATCACCCTCTCACCAGCCCACCTGGCCTCCCCACCTCCTCCTCAGGCCTCCTAAACGCTTCCACCCTTTAAATGCAGGCAGAGGGTGAGCGTCAGGGACTATCTCACTCTGGTGACAAGGGACAAGAGGCAGGGCTTATGGCCATTTTCCAGAAGGAAGGACAACGACAAGGAGGCCGAGGTGACCTAGGCCCTGCACCACCTCATCCCCCACCCAGCTCAAGGAAAGCAGCGGAGGACAAGTCTGGGGGCCACAGTCAGCCCCTCTGTGCAGTGGACCTGACGCTGGAAGCTAGCTTGGTCGGCCTGGGCCTGGCCTAAGAAACGTTCTAAAGGTGGCCTGCCATTACTATGAAGAACCTTGCCCGTCTGAGAGCCCCCAGCAACTGCTCCTCAGGCCTCAGAGCCCTGAGCACTGGTTTCCCTGGATCTTGGGGAAACTGGACGCCTGGGGGAGGAGTGGGTCTGCAGTCACAGGGGGTAACCTGATGCCCCCTCGCCCCACCCAGCCCCCAGGCTTTGTCTGCATCCCGCACAGATTATTCTTCTATTTTTCCAACCCCAACCCAAGGCTGGCAGGAGCTCAATGCCCGCCATTGTCCCAGGACCAGGCCTCCCGGGGCCCCTCAAAGACAGGGTTCATTCCTCCCCAGGTAGGGGATCCGGCCCCCACGACGTCTCAAGGGAAATCAGACACTCAGCAGTGCCCACTCGGGCCACCTCTGGGTGCCAGTTTCTGGACTGAGGCTTCTCCAGTGTCACCTGGTCAAGCCATCATAGCTCCCGGGGGTGGGGAGAGTGACCTAGGTAGGACATGAGGTGCCCATTGTACAGATGGAGAGACTGAGACCTTGGGCGGGGGGCAAAGCAGCATGGTGGCATGGTGGGCCAAACAGGATTAGGGCCAGGCGTCCCGCCAGCTGGAAGGGCTCCTCAGGTCACTTTGCAGAGTGGACCCGGGACTGTCTGAGCAGGGACAGGCAGCAGGTCGGTCATGGTGAGGGACTCTGATCTCCAACAGCCACGTTGGGTTTGAGCCCAGCTCTGCATGCAGCTGGCTCAAAGCCCCGGCCCTCTCCACACCTGGCTCTCCTGAGCCGTTCGGCCACCAGCCTCTGGGCATAAGAAACATGGGGTTGCAGTTGCCAGTAAGTTGGGACAGGAGGGTGCACAGAACTGTACCCCAAGAGCCTGGAGTGCTCAAGGCTGTGCGGTCTCTGAAGCAGGGGACCAGGCAGGCTTTCCCAAGGGACTTGGTGGGTTTTCAGAGCCGGCCTTCCAGCAAGCAGGCCAGTGTTCAGCCCTGCTTGGATACCGAGGAGGTGAAGGACCAAAGCCAGAGAGCGGGAAAGCTTAAGGCGGTGGTCTCAGGCTGTGGGCCGTGACCCCTTTGGGGTCAAGCGACCCTTTCACAGGAGTCACCTAAGACCGTTGGAAACCACATAAATAAGTCACCATATCTAATTACATATTGTTTTGTGGTTCATCACACTGCTTTCATGATGTTTCATTTGTAACCATGAAAAGACATCCTGCCTATCAGGTATTTACATGGCGGTTCACAACAGTAGCAAAAGGACAGGAATGAAGTAGCAATGAAAATGATTTTAGGGTTGGGTGCCACCACCGCATGAGGAACTGCGTTGAAAGGACTGCAGCATGAGAAAGGTTGAGAACCGCTGTTTTAGAGCAGCTGGGAAGCTAAGCGCTGGTGGCGCAGTGGTTGTGTGCGGGACTGCAGCCCACTGGATAGGCTGGTCAAATCCAGCAGCAGCTCTCCAGGAGCAAGACTGGGCTTCCTACTCCCACCAGGACAGTGATGAAGGGGGGGGGGGGGCGGAGAGCAGCTAGGATAGGGGAACAGAGACAGGCCTGAGAGAACATCCATCCACCCCTACAACCTGAAGGATAACCAGCGCACCACCAGGGGCTGCCCAGGCAGCAGGGAGTTTAACTGGGGACTGCCTCCCGCAGAGGCCACCTGTGCCCCTTCCATCCCCACCTGCCCCACCTGTTGTGCACTGGGAGGTACCCGCTGGCTCGTGGGCGTGGGTGAAGAAAGGCTTCAGCAGAGGTGGGAGGACAGAGGATAGAAGGGACAGCTAGGATCTTCCCCTCCTCCCACCCCCCCTCCCCCCCCCCCCCCCCCCCCCCCCCCCCCCCCCCCCCCCCGGTTAGGTCCTGTAGAGTGGTCTCTCCATCCCACTACTGCCAGCCCTATCCACTTTCCTGGGGCCCCAGGGCCTGGTCGTTTCTCGCTGAAGCTACACCCCGTAGAGAAGGTCCTCGGTTTCCTGCCTGGCCTTGACCACCGGGGCCTGTGTTCCGGGTGACTGAGTGCGACAATGCGGTGCCGCCATCCCACCCTGTCACGTTCTGACTGGTTGAAATCTGCCCTGGGGACAGAATAAAGCAGCAGAGGGCCAGCTTGCTGGGTAATGGACAGTGGCCTGGGCAGTGAAGGAGCCTGAGCCCGAGCCAGGGCCTGGGATTAATGGTGGTGGAGGGGGTTGGGGGGGGGAACACTTGTCACAGCGTCCTCCCCAAGCCTCTGGCTAGCTCACCTGCTCTCTCACCTCCTGCTCCTCAGCCTTCGGGCCCCTCCCCACCCCCAACTTGGCTCAGCGCACCCCTGCAAGGAATGGGAACCACGTGTGGTGGTGGCTGGGTGGGGGGGGCGGCGGGAGGGGGTGGTGATCGAAGAGGGCCAGGCGGGATCTCTGCACCCCCTGCAAGGAAGGGTCTGGCTCCAGCCCACAGGTCTGACCAAGCCAGGGACTGAGCTGCAGCCCTGGGAGGCTTCTCTGCCAGGGGCCCTCACAGTTGTGTGTGCTTGGGGGGTGGGGAGGGCGTGCTTTGGAGATTGCTCACTCCTGGGGTGTCCCCTCTTTGCTTCCAAACTGCAGCTTCCCCATCTGTCCGCTCCCCCTCTCCCCCGCAACCCCCCCCCGACACACACACACACACACACACACACACACACACACACACACCGGCAAAGAATGTGTGTTGTTTTTCTTTCCTCACTTTTCTTGTTTCACGTTTTGCATCCACACACACGATCCCGCCATCTGCTGCCGGTCGCACATGCCCAAGTGGCAGGGTTTCGGTTTGGCGCGCAGCCTTCTCTGATCCGGCCTGTCCTGCTCAGCCCCCCTCGGTCCTCCACACCGACAGCTGAGAAGGGACTCCTACCCAGTTTTCTATAGGCGTGACAATCCCATGCAGACTGCATCTGCCAAGACAAGGGGCTCTTGATCTAGGATCGCAGGATGCACGCTTCCCTGGTTCAAGACGACTCCCCGCCCCACTCCTCCCTGCCACTGCCTGCACGGTTCATGGCCGGGTTTTATGTTATCTAAATTTGACCTCAATTTCACCATCAAGAGCAGCCATAGCCGTCGCCTTAACAGTTGGGCCGTATTCCTAGTCCGTATTCCTAGCCGAGAGAGCCGGGCTAAAGCCCCTGGGGCCCCTCCAAAGGGGTTTCCATATGGGTTCTGTTTGCTTGCTTTTATTTATTTTTAATCATTTTACTGGGGGCTCATACAACTCTTAGCACAACCCACACATACATCTATTGTGTCAAGCATGTTTGTACATTTGTCTTCCTCTGTTCTCAAAACGCTTGCTTGGTTCATGGCTTACTTTAGTCTCTTTAATATCAATTACTTCATATGTGGCAATTAATTTAGTCCTTACCCCAAATTTATGTGCTCTCCCATTTCCGAGATGAGGAAACAGCGGTTCAGAAAGGACCATCAGGACTCGAACTCAGGGATGTCTGAACCCAAAAGATACCAGAGCACTGGCCCCGCTTCTTGGGAGAGACGGGGCAGGAGATGAGCATGATAGAGGCTCCTGTTCTTGCCAGAATGGCAGCCGGTCGAGGGAGAAAACAAAAGAGAAACCAGAGGGATGAGTAAAGTAGGTGACTGGTCCCTGGCGTGGGGGTCATGGAGAAATAAAGGAGCAGAGGGAGAAGGAGCAGATGGCAGCTCACCTTGGGCATGGGTCTGTCAGGGAGGGTGGCCCAGAGATCAGTCACCCATCCCCGTGGCCTGAAGGGCCACCAGGGCAACAGCAGGGGCTGCCCGGCAGCAGGGAGTGTAGGCTGGGGACTGCCTCCCAGCGGGGGCCGCCTGTGCCCCCCCCCTTGATCCCCACCTGCTACACTGTGTGATGGAGGCGGGAGAGGAGGCCCTGTGGCCTTCGTGTGTCTGAGGGAACAGTGTTAGCACCAGAGGGAACAGAATGCACAAAGACCTGGATGTCGGGCGCTACAGAGAGCTGGGTGTTTCTTGGCTGTAAAGAGGAGATGACAGTCCAAGAGGAGACAGGACCAGGGCAGAGGTGAGCTTTACTCCGAGAGCAATAGGGAGCCAGGGAGGAGTGCAGAGCAGGCAAGCTGGAAGTCAGGCTTGAGTTTGCAGAGCTCCTTTGGGTTCAGGCAGTGGAGCAGAGGGAGATTGTCCCATACTGGATTGCCGGGCCTGGCTCCCTCTCTTCCGTCCATGCGCCTCTGCAGCTAGTCCCCTTTGAAAGAAGCCAGCCTTCAACACCCCCACCCTCACCCCATCCCCGTACACCCACAGAGAAAGTGACAAGAGGGGAAGCGGAGCTTTGCTGACTCACCGGGCCTGAGTCTCCCAACTTCCCTCCTGGAGAGACCAAGGCTCAGAGGATGGGGTGAGAGCAGAAAGAATTAGCAAGTGTGGCCGAGTGGTGGAAGGGTTTGCGCAGTGGTCATCAGGGAGGGCTTCCTGGAGGAGGTGGTGCTTGAACTGGGATCAGAAGAATACACTGGAGCGTGACTAGGATGAGAATACACCGAAGAGCCTCAGAGGCAGAGGGAATGGCACGTGCAAAGCCCTGGGTTCAGGTAGAAAGAGCCCACTGTGTGCCAAGTCCAAGGCACAGAACGGTGCCCAGGCCACAGAACTGGACCCCCGGGGCAGATGTGGTCTGCTCCTGGTAGGACTGCTTCTGCTGCCTCCGAGGTTCCTCTGGTGAGTGCCACCCCCACCCCATTGGCTTCACCACAAGCCAATAAAACCACCACACATTTGGAAAAGAAATCAAAGACGCCCTAGAGAGGGTACCCCCTTTCTCCAGACCAGGAAAGCAGGATTCTGAGAGCAAAGAGCTCACCCCAGGTCCCCAGGAAGAAGGGAGCCCAGAGCCCCCAGTCCCAGCCCCGGGGTCCCTGCTCCCCATCCAGTTGTGCTCAGAGCTGCTGCACTTGCATGGGGCCTCTTGTGGGGGCACGTGGTGGCTGGGTGGGGACAGGGGTGGGCGGTCTTCTACTGCAGGAGCCGGAGCTTCTCAGAGGCCCGGGTAAGTGACGACAGGAGAGAATGAAAAGATACAGACACAGAGAGACACATGGCAACGTACACACAGGGAGAGAGACACAGAGTGACTCGGACAGGGACGCATGCGTAGAGGTGCCCCAAGGGGAAGATGCAGAGAAAGCTATACAGAGAGGGTCATCCAGAGAGAGATGACAGAGCTACCCAAAGAAAACTGCAGAGAGAGAGAGAGAGAGAGACTCAGATAGATAGATGATGGGTAGATAGATGATGGATAGATAGAACGCGATGGAGATCTACAGAGATACACAGTCATACAGACATGAACAGACAGAAAGACACAGAGAAAGATACCACACACAGAGAAAGCAATACCTAGACATATTGTGACCAGGAGAAAGAAATGAAGGGGGGTGGGTGGGGGAGAGACATGAGAGAGAGAGGAGGAGAGACTGTTAGAGGGACGAGAGATGAGAGGAGGCAACAGAAAGGGGAGAGACGGACTTAGGGTGAGTGAGGTGGGGAGGAGAGAGACTGTGTGGATAGAGGGCCAGTGAGACAGAGAGATGGAGGGCAAGACCAGGGACAAGGCCCCCAGACAGAGCTATCCCCCTCCCCCAGGGGGCACATGACTGGGATTCTACTGATCCCCACATCCCCAGTTCTGACTTCTGGGAAGAGAGAAGGGGGGGGCCACCACCACCCCGCACACTCACCTCCCGGGAGCCCACAGACGGATGGGGTAGAAGAGAGGAGAGGAGAGGCACTCCCAGGAACACAGTGGGGCAAGAGCCTGAGGATTCACTGCCTCTTTAGGAAATGTTAAAACGTAGGTGATTCAACCCTTCCAGAAATGAGAAGAAGAGCTAGTAATAACAGCCACCACTATTCCGACGTGCCAGCAACCTGCCCAGGGCTTCCCAGACTTCATTTCTATTTTTATGAATTGTTATTGTGTGCCGGGTTACACAAGTCAAAGACTCATTGTAAAAAAGGAAGAGAGGGAGAAGGAGGACGGGGCTTAGGAGGGGAATTCTAACATTACAGAAAACATGCTAACTCACTCGCCTCCAGCCACACCGGCCTCCTCACCACCTCCATCCCTCCAGCACAAGCCTGCCTCAGGGCCTTCGTACATACTGTTCCCATTGCCCAAGGGCTCTCCACCCCCCACCCAGAAGGGCAGTCACGTGGCTGTCTCCCTCCCTCCTCCCTTCCTCCCAGAGGCCTCCCCTGACCACTCCATCTGAAACAGCACCCCTTCAGCCCTGCCGCGACTTCTCCTCCCAGCACCGCCCTACTGACATGGTGGTGTGTGTCGCCTTGACTGACACGGGGCCTTGCAGGCTTTGTTCACGGCTGCGTCCTTGGCATTCGGGACCAAAGCAGATACTTGGTAAACACCTTACGTGCACAAGACAACTCCTGCCCCAGGCCAACCAGTGAGAAACGCCCTCCAGGGGCAGCAAGGGGGCGCCCAGGAGATGTTTGTGGGATGGATGAGTGGATGGATGAGTGGATGGATGGATGGGTGGATGGATGGGGTGGACGGACGGATGGACAGATGGACAAGCAGGTAGACATAGTGGGCTAGGACGGACCCTGGAGGTTATGCATGGAGCTAGTAACCACCAGGCCAGCAGTTCAAAACCACTAGCCACTCAGCAGGAGAAAGAGGAAGCTTCTGCTCCCAGAAAGAGGTATTCAGAGAGGCGGCCCTACCCGGCTATGAAGGATTGCTTTGAGATGGCAGTGAGAAATCAAGGGGTGGGCGGTGAGGCAGGAGGAAGACAGGAGAAAGGAACCCCAGGCTTCCCTGGGAGACCTCTCGGGGCGTGACGGTGGAGCACACTGCCACAGTGAGGTGAGTCGTGCGACCACGAGACTGTGGCATCGTGGGCTAAGGGTGGGCTGCTCACAAAGTCATCGGTGTGAACCCACCAGCTGCCCCTCGGGAAGAAGGCGGAGCTGTGTGCCTCCAGGAGGACTGACAGTGTGGGTGTCCTGGGGTCCGCTTGACTCCACCCTCCAGACGACTCCCACTCAGACTGACCCCACCGGACAGGGCAGAGCTGAGCCCGTGGGTTTGGGAAACTGTACCCCTTGACGGGAGTAGGAAGCCTCACCCCTCTCTTACGGAGGGGTGGGTGGTTTCCAACTGCTGGCCTTCCAGGGAGTGGCCCAGCTGCTGATCACTATGCCACCAGGGCGCCTGATGGGGCAGCCATGAGCTGGAACACACTTGGCAGCCGTGTGTGTGTGTGTGTGTGTGTGTGTGTGTGTGTGTGTGTGAAGAGAATTGAAGAAGTATCCAGAAAGTTTGGAGCATTGTGGGACCGAGCCACATGACAAAGACACAGAGACGGAGTGAGCGCCCAATACCAAACGCCACCCAATACCAAAACCAAAAAAGCTTGACACAAGGTTGCTGCAAACCTTCCATTTGTAAACAATGCAGCATCTTCGTTTACAACAAAGCAGGTCTGAAACATTTGAGAAAGGACAATGGCAACCTATGTGCTGACGTGCTGGATACGACTGATGTGTTATCAGAGCTGTAAGAGCCCCCCAAGAAAATGACTCATTAAGTAAGTAATAAGCAGGTCTGCCTGCATCATTTATCTCGAGCCCCTCCACCTGTCATCTATCTTCACAGCTCCATGAGACAGGTTTTATTTGTATCCCGTTTTCCAGCCTGGGAAGCCGAGGCTGAGTGAGGGGAAGCTGTTTTCCCAGTTTGCCAGGCCAGGAAGGGGCAGCGGAGCCACTGACAGGCCCGTCTGTCTATAAAGCCAGAACTCCAAGCTGAGAGCATGCTGTTGGTTCAGGAGGCGACCCCAGCCCAGCACCTGGTATGACACTACAGGCTGGGCCCAGATCAACCTGTGAGAAGGCAGGTGCCCGGTTACAGGTTGCCAGATTTACGGCCTGTCCAGGAGAAGCTGGGGGCACTCATGTCTACGTGGCCCCCTCTAACTCTGTGACGTCGGTGGCCAGAACTTCCAGACCCATTACAACCAGAGAAAGCATGTCTGAGGGCCACTCATTTGAGACTTATACTTATACTTTCAGAGAGAGGGATACGACATTGTTGAGAGGGGGCAATCAGAGAAGGCTTCCTGAAGGAGGAGGCCTTGGACCTGAGACTGGGGAGGCAAAGCAACAGAGGCACTGGGCTGCTCTCAGGCCCCACTGGGAGGGGTTCTGGATAGTCCCCATCCAAATGCCCTGTCTGAAGAGGCCTAGCAGGTCAAACCAGATTCACAGCAGGAATACCTGGGGCCTATATCTGGGGGGCGAGCACTCTGCAGCCCACCCTGTCTCTCTCTCCTTCTCTGCCCCACCTCCCGCTTCCCTTCTATCCCTCACGGGCTCTCAGGGACCTGAGCTGCTGGAGACACTTTCCCAGAAGGCTCTGGGTCCCTGTGAATTTCTCCTCCGGGCAGCATGGGAGCTGGGAGGAGGACTGGGAACAGCACAGACGTGAACTGCTTTGGGGTCACCGTCCACTGGAGACCACAGTCTCCCGAAGAACACTTGAGAATCAAAGTACATCTGGACCGGCCTCCAGGGCAATTACAGAGCTGAGTTTAAATGGCTTTGAAATAATGATTCTACGTCAGCCAGCCAGCCCAACCAGGAGCCCTGTAGCAGTTATGTGTTGAGCTACTCATCACAAGGTCACCAGTTCAAAACCACCCATCACTTCCTCGGGGAGAAGACCCGGCTTTCTACTCCTGTAAAGAGTTAGAGTCTTACAGCCCCACGGAGGCAGCCCCATATTGTCCCAGAGGATCATTTATGAGTTGGAATCAACTCGAAAACATAACATTTGGTTTATTTGTTTGTTTGTTTTGTTTCATTATAAGGAGCTCATAGGCATTGGAGGAACTCGGCAGGTCAAAATCACCAGCCGTTCTTCGAGAGAGAGCTGCCGCCATCTGCTCCAGTAAATCCATTTCCAGATTTATTTGGAAATTCTTTGAGCAGAGGTTCTCAACCTTCCTCATGCCGCAACCCATGAATACAGTTCTTCATGTGGTGGTTACCCCCAACCATAAAATTATTTTCGTTGCTCCTTCATCGCTGTCATTTTGCTACTGTGATGAATCGGGCGACCCTTGTGAAAGGGTCATTTGATCCCCAAAGGGGTCGCGACCCACAGGTTAAGAGCGTCTGTCTTAGAGGGCCATTATGACTTACAATCGACTCCGTGGCCGTGGGTAGGTTATAAGGAGCCCCAAGAGTATGATTGGTTGCTTGTTAGACTCCTAACTACAAGGTCAGCTGTTCAAACCTACTATCCAGTCCTGGGATGATGAATAAAGTCTCAGAAACCCTAGAGAGGGCTGGTATGTACTGGAATCGACTGACTGGCAGTGGGCTGGTTTGGGTGTGGTGCGTGTACATGGGTGAGTACACACATATAATCCCTTCCTCTGCCAGCTCAGCGGAGCTTCAAGCCGTGGCATCCCAGCAACAGTGAACACCCCCAGCACACAGAATTTGGTTTCTAATTATACTCTCCAGTCCGAAGAGCCAGGTCTTCTTGGAGAAATGGCTGATTATAGGACTAGAGCCAGAAAGTCTGGCTTGTGGTGCCAAAAAAAAAGAGAAGTATTTGAAGAGGGGTGGGGAATAAAATAAAGCTGAGGTTTATCAACGAGGCCAGGGAGTCAACTGAAAGTGTTACCTCTGTCCAAACTGGGACAATCTGAGCAGCCAAGGGAGGTAGCCTTGCCTAGAGTCTGGAGGACAGTACTACCTAAGTATCCGTGACTCCAAGGGGGAGTGCGGGTGTCTTCACGGTGAGCAGGGAGCTCAAATCTACCCAGAAGCTCCACAGAAGACGATAAAGTGGCAATCCACTCTTAAGGGTGACAGCCTGGAAACCCCGTGTGGCAGTTCTGCTCTGCCCTGTGGTCAGGGTCGCCACGAGTCAGAAATGACAGCAGAAGCAACGACGACCACCACAAAAGAAAATGAGGAGGCCATCACTCCTTACCTTAGACAGGAGCTGCACCTGATGACTTCCTTTCTTCCACTGTGGAAGTGCAGTATGGAATGGGGGCAGAGGCGCGACTTTACAGTCTCGCCTCCTGCGGTAAAACCACCTCAAGCCGGTCACCAAGGTGAGCACCAACGGTGAGTGAAGTCATGCTTGACACCGCATGCCCTGGAGAGAACGCCATGAGAGGGGTACTTCCCCCCAAACCCATAATCCCATTCTGCTCCTGATTTAAAAAAAAAAAAAAAAAACATACAGCAATTCCAGTAGAGAAGTGTCCTATGAGTTACCTGACCAGTCTGCTTCAAAACCAAGGACAATCTAAGAAACTGTCACAGCCAAAAGGAGCTTCAGGAGACATGACAACGCCACATAACGTGGGCCCGGGAATAGCCTCCTGGAACAGGAAAAGGATACTTGGTAAGAACGAAGAAAATCTAAATTGCCCCAGGCATCAAAGTAGTCTGGAACTGCTATGATACCAGACACAGAGGCTGCTGGACTAGAACTGAGAGTCCAGAACTAAACCCTTCCATCTAGGGAACCTGATTTTTGACCAGGGTCCCGAATCCCCTGGAGGGGAACAGGAGAGACCGTTCCACGAAGGCTGCTGCGAGGAGGCATCAAGCCGGTTCTGACTTACAGCAGCCCTGTGTCCAACAGAAGGAGCACAGTCTGGGCCTGCTCCAGGCTCACAACCCAATAAACGGTATTGGGAACGGGGGATCCTGACGTGTAAAAAAACTGACACCAGGTCCCTGTCTCACACCATACACAAAGCAAATTCAAAACGGATGAAAGGCCTACCTAGGCAACCTAACACCTCACGTTCTTAGGAAAACACGCAGCAGCCATGCTTCCAGGCCCAGTGTCTAAGATAACAGCAAAACGTGCCAAAGAGAGGAAGACAAAATAAATAAAGGGGGTCTCATAATTTTTTTTCAAAACATTTCTCATCAAAAGATTCCACCACCACCCCCAAAATGTGAAAAGACCAGCCACTGACTGGGTGAATATCTTCAAAAGTCGTACATCAAAATGATAAAAAAAAATTTTTTTAATTTTAAAAAGCCATACATCCACAAGACTCTGATAACTATGATGCATATAAAACTTCAACAAGTTAACAACAACTGAAGAAACAGACAAATAGCCCGGTCATGAAATGGGCAAGGAACTTGGGACGTCATTTCACCCAAGAGGACGTTCAAAGGCCACCAAATTAAGTCCACAAGAAAACGCGTGGCAGCAAAGCGATCAGAGAGATGCAAATCAAACCCCCGATGAGATGCCGTTTCACTTCTCCCGGAGAGCGAAGTTTAAAAAAAATCAACAAGTCAATAAACTTTGGCAAGAACGTAGGGTCATTGGAGCCTTGACCCGTTACTGGTGAGAATGCCAAAATGGCACGGCCATCCTGGAAATCAGTGTGGCAGGTCCTCACAAAACCAAAAATAGAACGACCACCTGACCCAGCAGTGCCACCACCCAGGTATGTATCCAAACAAGTTCAAAGTGCTCAGACAGAGACCCGTCCACCACTGTCCATGGCGGCACTATTGTAACAGCCACTAGGAAGAATCAACCTCGATTCCCATCAACAAATGACTGGTACACAAAATGCGGTGCATAAGTCTACGGCTGGTGGAATACTACTCACGTGGAAAAATGACGTCATGATGCATGCCACAGTACGGGTGGAACCTGAAGACATCATACTGAAGAAAACAGGCCAATCCCAAAAGCACAGACATTGCATGACCTCATTTATACAAAAAAATTAAGAAACCTCAAATGCACAGAGATCTAAGTTTATTAGTGGTGACTAGGGGAGTAGAGGAAGGGGATTAACAATCTTGGGAAAGTTGCATTGGTTAACAGCAGGGCTATGCGGCCGATGACTGTAGTTGCTATGAACAAATTACACCCCTATAAGAAGTCGTGGGATTGATATGTGGACAGCGGTGACCCAAACAAGTGCCCTTGTTGATGCTGCTCAGGGGCAACCAAACACCTCTTGGGATGTGATTCCTTGGTGGGGGTGGGGGGGGTTTAAGGTCATAGCTAAGTAGCTTCAAAAGGTAATTTGTGCTTCTGCTCTGCCCCTTAATGTGTTGTGTCGTACCTGGGGTCTTCAAATCCTGTGAGCAGCCATCCGAGGCACAATTGGTCTCCAGTCACCTGAGACAGCAGAGCAAAGAGATCGGGAAGAGGAGGATTCGGTGCGTGACTCGTTGCCTGTGTGCACAGCGGCCACCTCTGTCATGAGATCAGAGGGACTGGATGGTGCCCGGCTCCCGTTACTGAATGTGTCAACAAAGACTATAGAAAAAAAAAATTCGGGTCAAAGGAGGAAAGGACAGGACAGAATCTCAAATTCTCACGGACACTGGCCTCTCTGGAGTCACAGAGCCTGGATGAATGTCCCAAAATGGAGATAATATTTAAAACTAACATTAAACATATTTCAGAAAGTCGCTGGTGGGAGCTGGAATCAGCTCTGTGGCGGCGACGTTGGAGTTTAGAAAGTCGTGTTACACCAAATAGTAGTTTGACGAGTAAAAGATCTATTGGTTTAAAAAAAAAAAGTCTACTTTGAGCATTGCGTTCTTTTAAGAATTATCTTCACAAAGAAGCTGCCACGCTCATCACCATGGAGTCCACTCCAACGGCCCCTGTGGGTTTCTGGGGCGGTAACTTTTTCCAGGAGTGGAAAGTCTCATTTTCTCTCCTGAGGAGGAACAGACGGTTTCGAACTGCCAACCTTGCCATCGGCCATCCAAAGAGTCAGCCCTGCGCCACCAGGGCCCTGTGAGTGGGGGAATGGGATCACACTGACAGCACCGACTTGAAGGCTGAGAGCGGAAACTTACGCTCATGGAGGAAGAGCAACTCAGAAAAGGAGGGTTATGATCGTTGAACCCACTTGAAGACTTAAATCGGCGTCTCGAAATAGCACGCGCAGACGCTGCCAAATTCATGTCTGTTTTGCTGTGCCTGTTGTCAATAACAAAAAACAAGTGCATAGCACGTAAGAAAGGAAACAGCCTATCTGTGTTAGTCCGGGTAGACTAGAGGAACAAGCGCATAGACACGCAAATGGATATAAGGGATTGGTTTATGCACAAAAGAAATGGAACACTGAGAAAGCATCCCAACTCAGTCCAGTTCAAAGTCATAAGTCCAATATTAGCCCATATGCCCGATACAGTCTAGAATGTCTCCTTCCGACTCATGAAGTCACAGGCCAGTGGGTGCAGAGTCCCAGTGCTGGCAGGGGTCTCCCCATCAGAGTCCATCAACAGCATCCCGTGGAGACAGAAGCAACTCGTCGCTGGCAGGCATCCCCACGTGGTCTCTCCAGCTTCAGAGGTCTGGCTCCAACAGGGCAAAGCCGTGTGGCTTCTCCTCAGGCTCCTCAGACGCTGCCATCTTGTTTTGTCCGTGATTCATCGCCTCTGAGACTAACTCCCAACAACTGGGGAGAGATGGCTTCTCATCTGCACGAGGGAAATATCGCAAGATTTCCCAGACGTCTCAGGAGAAAGCCATGCCCACATGGAGGCCTCATTGGCTACTCAATGGCTCTCTCCAGATTAACAGGCTAGACTCCACCTCTACATCTCAATCATGAAATTAACATAAGCACATGACCGCCACAGTATCTGAAGATGCTGTGGAATTCCGCCAATAAAGATGTCAGGCTGACATGGCATGTTAATCAGAGGGGAAACTGAGGCAGGTAGAGAGGAACTCTCCATGCCACCTTCCCGGGAGCTTTGTGAAGCTAAAAACTCTCCTAAAACAATAAAGTCCATTTTCCAAAGCACATGCTCCTTCTAGCATGCTTTCTCCACGCCCATTCTCTTTTTCCGGAAAGCTTTCCCTCAAACATGGCTGACGCGTCTTTGACATCAATGGCTTCATCATTCTGCTGGCCCCGCAGCAGGCCCAAGCTCAGGCCCCTCGATCACGGGCTGCCATCTCTCTCGGCTGGTCAGGAAGGTGGCCCCGGCTGGAGCTGCTCTGTGGGCACGGCTGCGCTGTGGAGCTGCAGCAGCCATTCCCGGGGCCATTGTTGGCTTGGCTTGCCCTTTGCACTCTGAGACTTTACCCCAACATCCAGCAGCTACCAGGGGAGGGAGGGCAAATTTTCAGGAATCAAGAGTAAATCTGGGTTAAATTGGCTTCTCCCAGCTTCTTTTCCCAATTCTGGGCACCGCCCCACCCCACCCCAGATGTCACTCTTTCTGGGTCAGAGAAACCCCTCCTCCCCGAGAAATGACGTACCTGAAAGCTCAAGAACATCCCTCATCCCCACGCCCACCCCTCTCCCCAAAGAAACTCACCGCCATCGAGTCCCGACTCAGTGATTTGGGGGACAGGGTAGGACTGCCCCTGTGAGTGTCCCAGACCGGAATGGTTTTATTGGCGTATCATTTACATGGCATACAACTCAGTGGTTTCGAGCACGTGAAGAAAAGTGGTACCATCATCGCCACAATCGGTTTCAGTACATTTTCTTCCTTCTTGTACTGTTGTGATTAGCAACCCCTCTCTCCCCTCCCTCCCCGGCTCTACTCCCAAGGAGTCATGGATCTAGCAGACTGGAACTCTTTCTAGAAAAAAAGCCCCATCTTTCTCCTAAAAAGCAGCGAGCAGTTTCGAATGGCAGCCCAAGGCATAAGCAACACACACACACACACACACACACACACACAGGATTATCTGGTTCCATCTGTCAATAGGGTCACTGTTTGTCTGGGGCAGCAGTGTAAAGAAGTGGACCTCAAACCCCTGGGCCTCCAGCCTGGGTCTCCTCCCTGACCCCAAGGACCCTGACCCTGTCTGGGAGGAAGGAGACAAGCAGAAGTCCATAGAAAAACACCCATTTCTCAGAAAGTCTGCACTGCAAGTCAGGGGACCTGGAAGCACTCCTGCAACAGCTTCTGACTCACCGAGTCACCTCTGGCCACTCATTTCCCCTCGTCTGGACCTCAGGTTCCTCATCCGAGAGGAAGGCCGCCGTCAGACCAGCTGATCTTCAAGGCTCACCCCGTTGGCACCATGTGGTTGAAATCGGGGTTGGGTCCCGGGCCCACCCACCTTCCCTCCCAGCACAAGTCCTGGGGATCAGCGACCAGGCCACATTCACAGTGAGCAAACTCCCATTGGCCGGGAACAGACCCACAGTCACAGCCAGCACACTGACATTGTATCTGACCGCTGGCCATGACTTTGGGATAAAAGAGGGGCTGGAGGAAGGGGGCTCAGGTGATTCAGGTCACTGGTCCCGAGTGCCCACGTTCTGGGCTGTACGTGACTCACAGTGAGTTGGCATTTTGTGCTGGAGTCACTCCTCACTCCCACTTTACAACCATCAGCCTGGGAGTGACATTCCTCCCCAGGCCTTCCTGCCAGTCCCTCTCCCCTCTCTGCTCCAGCATGGTTCTTGGAACACACCTAAGGTGTCTCTCCCAGGACACGGGCCTTTGCTGTTCCGGCCACCCTACGCTCTCTCCATCCCACCTCCCTGCTTCACCTGCCACTCAGCCTGACCACAGAGCTTGTCTGCACGTGGCCGTGTTTCCTTCTGTGTCAGTTGCCTCTCCCACTAGACCGCGGATCTCTACCCGTGGGTCGCGACCCCGTTAGGGATCGAACTACCTTTCGCAGGGATCACCTGCTTCATCACAGGAGCAAAATGACAGTGATGAAGTGGCCATGAAAATAATGTTATGGTTGGGGGGGGGGTCACCACCCCATGAAGAACTGTATGACAGGGTCTCGGCCTGAAGGAAGTTGAGGGCCGCTGCCCTAGAGTGTCAGCTCCCAGAAGGCAGGGATTCTGTCTGCCTTTTCCCTGTGACCCCAACACCTAGCCCAGGGCCTGAGACATGGCAGGGTCTCCATAAACACTGCTCAAATGACTACGTGAAGAGATGAATGAATGGGGTTCCAGCAGTGAGAATCCTCAGCAGGGACCCTCGTCCGCTTCTGGAACCGTGGGCATTTATTGAGCACCTGCTGTGTACCTGCTGACTTACAAACTGTCAGGAGGAGGACACCATGTTTCATAAAGTAGAGGGCTCCCCCCAAAAGAGGAGGGCTCTCCAGGAGACGGGAGGACACAGGGGCTGAGACTATGGGCTCAAACAGCAGTCATCGGGAGGACGGCAGGACCAGGAGGCGTGTCCTTGTGGGACGCTGAAGGTCACTATGGGTCAGAACGGACTTGATGGCCAGCACTCTGTGCCAGCATCGTGCTGGCTGCTTCGCCCCTGGGTGTGTGAGTTTATAGTTTCCATCTTGCAGGTGATGAGACCAAAGCGCTCAGGTCTCTGAGCCTCAGAGTGGGGAGCAGACTGCAGGCTCTGGGGATCAGATGCCTACTTCACCTGATTTCCCCTGGGGAGAAACTCAAGGAGGGAACCCAGTCTGTTCCCCCAACACCCTGAAACCCTGTCTACAACCAGCCCACATGAGCAGCCCCTGCCCCACGCCGGGTGGGACTCCTCTGGTCTGGGCATGAGCTGGTCAGTGGCAGCCCATGGCTGGAGGAGCAAAGGCTTTGCATCAGACAACAGTTGGATGACAAAGATCTTCTGCCCCAAACAGGACCCCAATGTTCACCGGGTTTAAAGGGAGCCCGGGGAGCTGAATCCCCTACTCCACCCTCCAGGACAGGAAGATTCTTTCGAACTAAGTTTCTACTTCCCAGATCAAGCCACTGAGGCCCAGAGACAGACAGCCCTGAGAAGTGGCGGGGCCTGAGTTTGAACCAGGAGAGCCCTCGGGTGTGCAAGTCTGGGCAGGTGGGGCTGCGTTCGCTGTGGCCAGACGTGTGGGCACCCACCCAGGCCGCCGCCTCCTCAGCCCTGCAGGCCTGGGGGCTGTGCCCACACCGGCCCATGTCAGCCCCGTACACACACACGGGGTATCCACACAGGTAAGCGGGTCCCCTAGACCTGTGCGTGTGCCAGTGAGCACACACATCTCCCACCCACACTGCATCAGGCCCACCCCCAGGGTCTCCACCTTACTCAGGGCCTGAGAGCTTGTCAGCTGCTGGGATCCGGACCTCAGGCCTCTGCATGTCTGCCAGCCCACCTGGACAGAGACTCCCCCGGGAGCAGGCGAGGGGTGTGCCGTGCCATCGTGGGCCAAGGAAGGGGAGTGATGGGGAATAAACATGGGGTTCCTCATGAGAGGGAGGCCCCTTCACTTTCCCTTGGGGGGCGGTCAAGCTAACAACACACACATTTACTCACACATACATATACACACACGCACATGCAAACATACCCACACATGCACGCATGCACACACACACATACATACATGTGTGCAGCCTTGACCCAACCCCACTCTGAGGGGCAACAATTAAAGAGAAATCATTCTACATACAAGCCTTCACCCATAGCTGGGTGGCTGGTGGACACAGAGCTAACTCCACTACCCAGCCCCACACAGCCCCCAGGATCCCCGGAATGGGCATGGAGTAAACCAGCACCCACCATGCCGCCTGGACATGCCACCAACAGTGACCCCTCCCGGAACACTCGAGAGCTGTGTCTGTGGGCATGGCCCACTCCATCTCCTTCCCTGCCTTCCACTCAGGGCTGGCCCCTCGGTGCTGCTGCTGCTGCTGCTGCTGACGAAACGCCAGCTCCCGGGCAAGGCCTGCTCTGGGGACCTGTGAGCAGGGAGGGGAGGGGAGCCTGAGAGAGGCCTGCAATCGCCCCTGGGCTAGGGAAGCCCCTATTCCACCTCCACCCCCAGAGGAGGGGCCGCCAGCCAGGCTGGGAGGGAGCACCAGGTGGGAGGATGGCAACCCAAGCAGCAAGGGAGGGTGCTCCAGACAGCAGATCCAGCCTGGGCAAAGAGCAGGGGGGCTTCCCGAGCTTTCCCGTCTGCACAACCCAGGGGAGGGTCTCCGGCAGCTTCTCCAACCCCTGCCTCTGTGCTCCGCGCTCTGCTGGTCCAGGGTGCTGTGCTTCCCTCACCTTCCAGCCTGCGGGGCGGGGTTCCAGGCCTGTGTCCTTGCTGTCCTCTCCATCTGGAATGGTTCCACCAGAGCCCTTCTCCTGAGGCTCTTGGTGCAGTGCCTCAGAGGGGCCCCCACCTGCTCACTCCATCTAAGGGAACTGAATGCATGGGCTCCTGCCACTCCACGGGGTTCTCCATCCGGGTAGCGGCCTCTTTCTCAAGCATGCGCACCCCTTGTCTAAGGTACTATGCCCCCAACACATGATGGGGCCCCTGGAGCCAGGACTTGGGCCCGCGAAGGAGGGGCTTATGCTTCCCCGGGGACTCGCCACCTCCCTGCTTGTTCACTGTGTGTCCACCACGCTGGGCAACCCTCGGGGCAGGGACGATGATGTCCCCCGGGTCTAGCCCAGTGCCTGGCACACTACAAACAGCGAAAAAGGAAAAGAAAGGCAAGCTCACTGCCATCCACAGTGACCCTTCAAGACAGAGTCGACCTGCCCTGGGGGTTTCTGAAACTGTAACTCTTTACAAGTGTAGAAAGCCTCCTCTTTTTCCTAGGGAGAGGCTGATGGTCTCGAACTTGCTGGCCTCGCCACCAAGTTCCCGGGACCCCGGAGGGTCTTCAAACTGTGAGCCCGTGACGGCACAGCTGCAGGCCTCAGTTTCCTCATCTGTAGGGCGAATGTCCTCAAAGGACCTGCTTCCTAGAGCGGTGGGAGTTAATTAATTAATTCAACGATGCATATGATAAATGTGGGGATGTCACCAATGGCACGTTTATCGTTTTATAAGGAAAACTAATGTCACGGATCTAAAGGAGGCTGACAGAGATATATCTGTAGATAAACGAGCACACGGCCACTGACACCACACTGATCCCGACTGAGAGATTGACTGAGAGCTGAGAACCGCCAAGAACCGCCCATCTTACATCTATCCGGTCTCCCACAGAGCACGCTGTGGGGGTTCGAACCACCACCTGTGAGAGGGGCAGCCCAACTCAACACATCACCTGTTGCCTCACAACCCAGCTCCTCAACCACTGGACCACCAAGATAGGACCTGGATGACCTCCCTTGACCCTGTGGAATCCACTACGAATCGAAAGAAAGCGAAGGAAGTGCATCAGCTAGGACCGCGGTTCTCAGCCTGTGGGTTGCGGCCCCTTTGGGGGTCAAGCAACCCTTTCACAGGGGTTGCCCTATTCACCACAGTAGCAAAATGACAGTGAGGAAGTACCAATGAAAACAGTGGTATGGTTGGGCATCACCACCACAGGAGGAACTAGATGAAAGGGTTGAGGCGTGAGGAAGGTGGAGGACCCCTGAGCTAGAAGGAGCCAGAGAAGACATTCAAGATGCTTCAGTTCACCCTGAAATAAAACCGTTATCACTCAACCCCCCCCCAAAAAAAAGAGCCTCAGATGACCAAATATTTAGACAGCTCTTAGAACAACACCTGGCCCTCCGCAGGGCTCTGCATACGTGGGCACGTTTTTTTTTTAAAGCCACGAGTGAATGAGGGGCTTAGGGAGTGCCTAGAATTAGATCATATCACAAGATGCATGGTGACAAGGCTGTGGGGGGCACTTTCCTCCCCACCTCTATTTTACTTCCCCCCTGACTTTCTTACGGTGGCAAATGTCCAGCCCATGGAATGTCCAATGAACTCTTGGCTCCTGTGTTTGCCTTCACACTTGAGAGAGAAAGACGGGTGCTTCACATGAGGCCTCTACTCGCTCGTCTTTTTGTCTGTTTGCTTGTTTCCCAAGAGGGAGCAAGTTGATGACACCAATGTCTCCCTCACTGGTATCGAGCCCCCTCTGACTCTCGCCACCATACAGGACAGGGCAAAACGGCCCCTGTGGGTTTCTGAGGCTGGAACTCTGCAGGAGCAAAACGCCTCATCTTCCTCCTGTGAAGGGAGCTGCCAGGGGTCTCAAACCGCGGGCCTTGCCATCAGCGGATCAATCCAGAAGCACTCCGCCACCAGGTACCCCTACATGCTCCACCTGTCACTGTTATTGTTTAGATCTCTGCATATACAAGGGTTCGGATCGGAGTTTTGCCACCAATATGTTGGCCCTGTGTAAATCAGCTTGCCCAGGAAGCCGTGGCCTGCATATGCGGAGTGTCCTGAATCAGAGTCTGCCAACTTCGGGACATGCTTGTCTGCACCCCTCCCGGGGGTCCTCAGAGATTCTGCAGCTTCCGTCACTCCACAGGGCCTGAGCTGCGCTTGCACCGTCCGGCAGCCGTGCCCCATCCGGGCTTAGGAGTCTGAGCCTGGTTCCCACTTCCCAGAAGCCAGTGCCCGGGGCCAACCAAGGGGAAAACCCAGCTCCAGATGCCATGCCAAGCTCTGCCAACGCTGGAGTGGCAGCCCCAGGAGTGAGACCCTGACCAGGTGGTGCCAGCCACACCGCCCTTGCAGGTCCCCATGGGGGTGCCCCGACCCTCCTGTGGCCAGCTGGGTGAGGGGCAGATGAGTGGTCCCGCCCCCACCGTGCCATGGAGCAACCTCTGAGTCACCCCCACCTCATGACTCGCCTGCCCGCCACCGCGAGGCCTGTAATTATGGCCGCCACCGCCTCCTCTAAAGCTGGTCTTATCAGCCCATCGGGGCAGGCCAAGGAGGGGGACGCCCCGAGGTACCCCACAGACGCGGCCAGCCGGGCCTCGGTGGCACGCGATCTGGGTGTGCCTCTGCCCTGGGTGGCAACTGGCTCCCAGAGCTCTCCATCACCAGCCTCTGAGCCCTGCCTGGACCCCCTGCGCAAGCCACTGGCATCCCTGGTAACGCGGAGCTGCGATGGTTGAAAATGGCTCTTCCAGTGCCCAGACCGGGAGCCGCTGCTGGGAGCGGGTAGGGTGGGTTGGCCCTTGCAGGGGGCACCATAGGCAGAAAGGATGTGGGTGCAGCAGTCAGTGGGGGTGACTATGACTTGGGCAGGCAGCACACATCACCCCCCCATACATGCCCTTCCTCGCCACCCGATTGCCCCTGGAGAAAGATGGAGGAGCTGAGGTTCTGAGTCACTTCAGGCCAACTCTGATCCCTGAGGGTCTGTGCTGGTGCTGGGGGGCAGGAGGGCCAAGAATCCCTCTCCCCCAGCAGAGATGCATGAGCTGGGTGATCAGTGGTTAAAAGCAGCCCAGCCGTAAACTCTCTGTGCCTCTGTTCCCTCCACTGGCAACTTGAGAGCCCACCTATCCCCCTCACTCGCTGGCACATACTGAGACAACGTCCTGGGGACACAGTAGGCACTTTTTGTCCTCTGCTGTTTGCACATTCTCCTTTCCCTGTGTCTATGGGAGGCAGGGAAACTGGAAGATGCCTCCACTCAGGGTGACTACGTCTCTCTTTCTCACACACACACACATACACGTATACCTGGGAAGCCCCTGCTGCTCTTCAAACTGCCCCCATCCTGGGATTAGCACCCCCAGCCCCATACCACCCCCCTAAATCACTCACAAACACATCTCGGGGCTGGCAACGGGCTGGTTGCTTTGCAATTATTAATAATTTCCTGCCTCTGTCCCTCCCCCAGACCTGTCCAACCAGTCTCCCCAAGCACCAGGCAGGACTGACATTTGAACCAACTATTAGTCTCTCTCTTTGCCTGTGCTGGGTGAGGCCACTCTGGGTTAGTCCACTTTCAGGTCCCCCTAAAGATCCCCGACTTCCCAGTGCAGCGTTCAAGTGCCCCCAGGGCAGTGGGCCCATGCCCTTTCCCGGAGAAGGCCCCAGACAGAGAGACAGAGAGAGAGAGAGAGAGAGAGAGAGAGAGAGAGAGAGAGAGAGAGTTTAAGCCCCAGCCAAGGGCGAGAGCGAGAGAGGCTGTGCTGAGCAGGAGTGGGTAGGCATCAAGCTCAGGCTCTGGATCCACCACATCCTGGCTCAGCCTTGGGTGCTGCATGGCCTTGGACAAGTCACAAGATCACTTCTGAGAGCTTCCTCCTCTGGTGAGCAGGGGGAATGAATTCCCACCTTGCAGGGCCTGGTGGACGTTTACAAGCCCCAGGTGGATAAAAGACTTTGGGGACTGAAGATAGTGCTGGTGCAATCGCACAGCACATGCCCTCTGAGACCGCTGGAAGAGCTGTTGGAAATGGCAAATGTTGGGCTGCATATTTTTTACCTCCCCGAGCTCCTGGAGCCACCCAAAACTGGGCGACAGTTCTCTTGAGCAGAGTCTGCTCGTGGATTCTCCCCAGGAGCCCAGAGGAGCTGCACTGGATTGCCTGCGGCTTTGGGAAGCCGACACCCGGAGATCGGTGCTCACGTGGGCCCAGGCCAGCGTTCTTTCTCCTACCTACCCCTCATTCTCTAAGTACCACGGTGGCTTCTCGCTGGAGACCAAGAGCACCTGCAGCCCCAGTCCGACGCAGAAAGCTCTCTGCTGCCCGGGGTGCCCACTCTGGCCAGAGGAGCCAAGGATGGCTCAGGCCAACGAGGCCCACACAGTTCCTGGCATCGTCTCAGCAGGGCCTCCACCGGGGCACTCAAAGGTCCAGGCTGGCTATTCAGAGTCCCACCTTTCTCGGTCCCTCTTGTGAAAACAGCAATCGACAAGTGCCTGAGTGCACCCCAAGCTCCGACCCGCACCCCTGTGTCCCGGTGGGCAAGGTCATGCGCCTTTCTGCTGTGATCAAGTCGGAGCCAACCCATGGTGACTCCGTGGGACAGAGGAGGCCTGCCCATAGGGTTTCCCTTTATGAGAACAGAATGTCACCTCTTCCTGCCTCACGGAGATGGGTGGGTTCAAGCCATCCACTCTGGGTTAGCAGCTAAATGTATAACCACAGAGCCCCGAGGGCTCCTCTCTCCTGCCTTGGTTGTCCTTGTGAGATGTCGGCACCCAAGCCCTCTTTGCAACTGAGGGACCACCTGTCCAACCTTGTCCAACAGAGGGACCCTGCCCGGTCCAGAGCCATCCTCGTCCTCCCTGCCATGCTGGCATCACAGGGTCCCTCCAGCTCATTGAGGGCCTTCCCCTTTCCCGCTGCCCACGCAAGATGTCCTTCTCCGGGGACTGCTCCGTCCTGGTCACGCGTCCAAAGGGAAGTCTCCCCATCCACCATCCAGGAGCACTCTGCCTGTATTTCTTCTGAGACGGATGTGTTTGCTCTTCTGGCAGGCCGTGGTCCTTTCAAGGCTCTTGGTCAACACCTCGTTTGCCGAAACCAGAAACGCAAACTCTGCCATCAAGACTCCTGATGACCCCGAAGGGTCCAGTCGGGCGGGAGATGTTGAATGTTCAGGAACAGACAGCCTCCGCTTTCTCCCAGGGAGCGGGTAGGGGGTTCCGACGGCTGGCCTTGTGGGTAGCAGCCGGACAGGTCAGCTGCGTTCATTAAAATGCATCTGCTCATCTCCAGCCATCCCGTGTTGCTCGTCCAGCTTTCACGTACACACGGAGTCACAGATACACGCCAAGGTTTGAGTCCAGAGCACATTCGTGTTCAGTGACATCTTTCCCTGTTAACGCCTCTGAGAGGTCAGGTGCAGTAGATTTGCCCGCTGTACCACGGTGATGGGTTTCTTGAGTGCTGCATTCATGGACCTGAGTGGGTCCAAGTAAAATTGAATCCTTGACCCCATTGATTTCATCTTCTCCCCGTGGATGGGAGATGTTGCTGAGGGGTCCAGTTGGGAGGTTTTGTGTTTTCTGTGTGCTGAGGGGCAGCCCGTGCCGAAGGCTGGAGCCTCCCATCTTCATCGGTAACCACGGCGGTTGAGCCCTCTTTGCCTCCGGCACGCCATCAGCGAGGCGTCCTCCACTCCAGAGGCCATGTTCTTCTGCACAGAGTTCAGCCTCTGTGGGTTACTTGTATTACCAATTCGGTCATTTAAAACACACACACACACACAACTACACCAATTTTAACCTACACGGTTTCCCTTCATTTGTTCGCACCACTGCCTCTTGGGGCATGTCAAAATCGCTCGTGAGCACAATGAAGTGATCTAGAATTCCCTTTCTTCTCAAGGCTATCCATAGGGTGTCATGATCCACACAGCCGAATGCCTTGGCAGGGTCAATAAAACAGGCTAAACAGACTCTGGTATTCTCTGCTTTCAGCAAAGAGCCATCTGACATCGGCAATCGCCAGATGCAACTACAGCTTAGAAATCACTCGGTGCAGTCTTGAGCACACAGTAGGTGCTCAAAAAAGCGAAGCTGGTGGTGATTTCCAGGTCCACCAGCTGACTGTTTTCCATGCTGTTCTCTACCTGAAAGGCCACCTCGACACTTCTCCTATGAACTCCTACGCATCTATTTAAGGCCCTTTCCAAATAGTCTTTTCTCTGAGGAATAGCCCTGACCCCTCACACGCGCGCGCGCACACACACAGGTGTACAGATGGGAAAAGAACAAATCCTCCCCTCTGGCCTGGCTGGCACTGCCCAGGAGTTCCCTCCCACAGCCTGGCCATGCAGCAGAGACAGGTGCTAGTGAGCGTGGCTCACCTGTGCGCTCGTTCACCACTGGGGCACAAGTCCCTGGCAGGGGAGCTGGGGGTGGAAGGCCCTCTCGCCTCTTCCCCTTAAAACGTCAACCAAACCCCATCGCTGTCAAATCGATTCTGACTCACAGCAGCAGAGCAGACCTGCCCCTGTAGGGTCTCGGTCTGCGGAAGCAATCTGCCTCTTTCTTCAATAGAGCAGCTGGTGGGCTTGAACCGCTGACCTTTCCGTGAGCAGGCAAGCACTTAATCACTGCATGACCACAGCTCCTGAACAAAGGCACCACACACGCCAAAGGAAGAAAAATAAAGAACACCTCCCCCGCAGACATGGAAACAGCCTGTCATTTCCTGTCCAACCTTTGACAATGTCCTCAGACCCCCCACTGGTGTGAAGGGTCCCAAAGTCCTATAATTAAGCAAGTTAAAGATTATTGGAAAGAATAAGAAAAGGGGGCGGGGGGAATAACGATCGTGGAAACAGGTAAAAAGGCAGCGGTCCTGTGTGTGCTGATCTGGAGCGGGTCCAAGAGACCGTGTCGAGTGCGGGGAGAGGGAACCGGGCCACCATCATGGAGACAGAAGGAGGACAGACGGCATCATGGAGGTGGGAGGAAGGATCACAGCCATATTGGTTGGTCTGTACAGAAAGGTGGTTCACGGAGTCTGCCTCTGTGGAGGGGAGGGGGAAAGAGACTCGCTTTTCATTCCATCTCCTTTTGTGCTTTTTGGATTTCTGTTCTTTCCAAGAAAGCACATGAATCCAATTTAGGGCCTCGGCAGGGCCCTATTCTAGCACCTGGCCCCCCAGTGCAGGACCCTCCCTGTCACCCAGGAGAGACCCTTGACCTTGGATGCACCCCATCATGGAAGCTCAGTACCTCCCCGCCTAAATCGACTTGGCCAGTCAGAGGTGCAGGACGGTGCTTCGGGGGCCACACGCAGGGCTTCTCTCTGTCCCCCGACATCAGGCAAAGACGGAGCTCCTGGGGAGGGACCCATTCGGAGGGCCTGCCTGTCCCCAGCTCAGGTGGGAGGTGGCAAGGGGACAGGGAGTGTTCTCGTGTGACTCAAACGGCATGGGTGCCTGGGGCACAGCCAGCCTCCTGGGACACAGGCCTGTGACTCAGGACCACACAACAGGGCCAGCCCAGGTGGCAGCTGGCAGGCTACCAGCGCACCCTCGCCCTTCCCAGCCTCGAACCCCAGAGGGCCTATGGCAGGCAGGCCCTGCCCTCAGCCCACTGTTTGGCAGATGCCAAGGGGCCCAAGTTCAAATCCGGCCTCTGCTGCATGACCTCAAACCTCCATTTCCACACTTGGACAAGGGGACCCAGTAACCCTCCTGTCCTGCCACCCTCCAAGGGTGGGAAGGGAACATGTCTGAGCGACCCCAGGCAAGTGCCAGGCTTCCCCAGGTCAGCCCAGACGGTGTGCTACAGCTGCCCGGCCCAGAGTAGTGGCCAGCAACCCAGCCCGGAAGGACAGTCACCGTGTGCGGACAACAGACCTCTGGGACCTCAGGGTGCCCTGCCTTCAAAATGATCCAGCTGGCCAGTGGTGAAGGAGCCCAGGTGGCACGGTGGTTACAGGTTGGCCTGCCATCTGCCAGGTCAGGAGTTCAAAACCACTCGTCGACCCTCGAAAGAAAGACTTTCTACTCCCGGTCAAGAGTTACAGCCTGGGGACCTCACCGGGTGGTTCCAGGCTATCCAGCAAGGCCACCGTGAGTCGGCATCAGCTCCATGCCAGGGAGTTTGGTGCGGGAGTGTGGCAGGTGGCAGGGTCACGTCCAGGAGGACCGGGTCGTTGCACGAAGCCTGCACTTACTCTCTCTGCTGCCTCCCTCTCGGCATTCGCCATCTTTTTTCCGAACAGGAGTCCATTGGGCCCTGCCCGACCTCTGACCCTCCAGCCCCTGCCCAGTCCATCGACAGGAGGTGTTCTGGAATGAGTGGGTGAATGAACGATGCCCCTCCTAGGATGTCTCTCCTGTGAGCGTTGTGAAGTCCGAGTCTCCCCTTGCAGACGGGGACGCTGAGGTTGGTGATGGAGACCAGTCACTGTCGACATCAGCCAGCAGCCTCGTGCCTGGGACTGCGGGGCTCTGAACTCCAGCCTCCTGGGCCTCCTGGGTCAGGCATGACAGGGGCAGCCGTCTCCCTGCCAGGAGAAATCGCATGGACCATGGCCTCCCACCCGAGGGCCTCTGACTCACTTCTCTCCGATGGGGAAACTGAGTCTCGGCTCTGGGTGGAAGTTGGCTTAGTGCGGCGGCCTGCCCAGGAGGCGGCCTGGCCTGGTGCCCAGGCAGGGGGTGGGAGCCTCTGTGAATTGCTTCCCAGTCCCCGCCGACCACAGGCGGGTTGGGTGAAAGGAGGCTGCTCCCGCCCGCCTGCCCGCCCGCCCTCCCGCCCGCTTCTCCGCCAACACTGGCCTGAACAATGGGCCTTTGTGCCTGACGTGGGCGTGTTGTCAAGGTGCACAGCCCTGGCCCTGAGCCCTGGCCTCAGCCTCCACCGGCAGACAGGGAGTCAGGGCAGGGGGTCCGAGGGGGATGGGAAGCCCAGAAGATGAGGGAGCCAGGCCTCCCTCCCCTCTTGAGGGAAACTGAGACCCAGAGAAGGTACACCAGACATCACCTGGCCGGGGGAGAGGGGGCTACTTGCCTTTGGGTGGTCAGCAGAGCCTGAATCCCCTCCTTCCAGGAATTTTCCGCGGGGACTCAGCCGGAAGCCCTCAGGCTCAATGGGAACCCTCTGAGGACAACGTCACCCCCTCACCGAGCCCACCTGATATCTCAGAGTTCTTCCCCACCCTGGCACGATCAGAAGCCACCTGGCCAGGTAGGCCCAGCCGAATAGTCTGTCTTATAGGAGAAAACCAAGGCTCTGAGTGGGGACAGGGCTTACCCGAAGATCATCTTCTAAGAAGCAACTGGTGTGCTTGGTCTCAAAGATTACCCATGACCCCACATACCCACCCTAAATGGGCACTTGCAGGGGCCAGGGGAGGGCGCCCACCTGCCACCAACCCTCTGGGGCGAAGAGAGGCTTCAATATCATCAGTAATGATAACAAGCAGGCTGCCAGTTATTAAGCATTTAATAAGTGTCATGTACATCATCTCGTTCCATTGTCTCAAAATCTCTGGGAAGCCGGTGGTGTCATTACCCCCTTTCTACAGATAAAGAAACTGAGGCTCAGAGGAGGCCACTTGCCCAAGGCCAAGATACAATTCAAACCCTGGCCGAGGCCACTAACTGCCTGGTTCACTCGACGCTCACGATGACTTGAGCAGGCCCGAAGAATTGGCTCCGAAGACAGACAAGGAAATGGAGGCTCTCTCTGAGGGGCAAAGTCACCTGTGCAAGGTCCCATCGACTCGAAGTGGGAGCAGGCACTCTGATCCAGGTGCCCGGCTCCCCAGAGTCCCAGGAGGAACTGGGTGGAGCCTCCAGCCTGGTCCCACCTTGCAATCTTTCTCTCCGGCAACAGCTGAGTCCCTAAACGTCTCTCAAATCCATCTGCACCCCAGCCCCTAGTCCTCCTCAAGGTCCTCACCCCCCACAATGCAGCTACACTGAAAGGGGAGATGAAGCCTGAGCTGCTCTTTGGGAAGATGCCACCCAGGCACCGGCGGCGGCAGGAGCCTGGAGCGGAGCTTCAGCCTGTCCTCACGGCCCATCCGGACCGGGAGTCAGTAGCTGAGTCCAGGCTGCCATGCCAACAGGGCTGGGTCCCCAGAACAGACGTGAAGTGGGAAAAAAGCAAGTCGCAGAAACAAATGTACAAGTAGCACCATATGTGCCATCACACCCACTGCCCAGCAGCACCGCAAGAGCGCACTCCTCCACGAACACATGTTGGCAGAAGCATAAAGATGTGGGGCAATTGTCTGGGGAAACTGGCCAGGGCTACAGAGGAGAAGAAGAAGAAATATGCACATACACCATCGGCGAGTGGAGAAATGCATACCTGTGACAGGTGACAGACGTGGATAGGATGTCCAGAGAGCCCCACCCCAAAGAGCCCAGAACCAGAGAGAACCCACCTGTCCATAGGCGGAAAGGGGAATAAACCAACCGTGGAATATTACACAGCGGGGGAAAGGGAAGGGGTGGCACACAAAACCTGGATAGCAACCACATCGCCGGATTATGCCTGCCGCCACGGTGGGGTGGGCGTGTATGCTGCTCGTGTACCCTCAGCAACCACAGGGGGGGCAAATAGGCAACTGATTTTCAAAGCAGGGATCTCCTGGACCTAAGGATACGCGGAAGAGCCCGAGAGAAATGCCCAAGCCCACTATCACTGAGTGGACCCCAACTCCTCAGGCCTGGATAGAGTAACCGAGCAACCGGCATCCGTAACTGAGCAACCGGCCCCATCTTTCGTCTTTGCAGTGACTGGTGGGCTCAGACTGCAGACCCGGTGGGGATCAAGCAGGCCAGCGCCTCACCCCTAGCACCACCGGGTTCCGCAGGTATAAAAGAGCTTGGACGGAATGACTTCCACGAAGTGCAGGATCAGGCAAAACCGACCTTCGCCGTTGTTCATTACCGGCGAGTTAATCCCGGCCCCTGGCATCCCGGAGAACAGGATTCGACCGCAGCTGACAACGGCAGAGACTGGCCTAACCTGGCTTTTCACGGAAGCCATTCAGTGCATGACCTTTCCCATCCACAGGGCCCTGGTGGTGCTCCCGGTTAGGTGCTGGGCAGCTCACCACCACCAAGTGTTTCAAACGAAACCCTGCCCGGTGTGACACCGTCCTCATGAGTGAGACCCCTGCTGCCTTCCAACCCTGGGCCCATCCTGACTGGACAGTCTGCCGCCGCGGGGGTCCAGTCTGCTTTCCTGGGCTTACTTGTGCAAGTCAAGCATCAGGCCTTTCTTCCCAGTCCGGAGTCTAGAAGCACGGCTGAAACCCAGCCCTGTGGAAGCTGGGAGAAACTGACAGACAGAGGGAGGGTGGAGACAGAAATCAGAACCGCGGGGCGGCGTTGCTGTGGCGTGAGACGGAGGGAGACGGGGCTGGGGAGTTTCTGGGGGCCTGGGCACATCCGTGTCTTGATCTGCGTGGTGATCCCAGGAGCCACCGCACAGCACCAAGGCCTCGGCGTGCCGTCACACTGCAGTTAAGCAAACAGCAGGCCCAGTGCATGCATGGCTGTGACACACATCACACAGGGGGGACATAAACTGCAGTAACTTCTCCAAGGAATGCAGCTGGGGAGGGGCCTCCTGGGTCTTCACCTGCGGGACGAGGATCCAGTGTGGGGATGTTTGTTTCCCAGTCCTTTCAACCTTTCGGAATGCCCTGCCTCTCCTGCTCCAGAATACGCCATGACCCCCCAGGGCCTCCAAGCCCAGGCCCACCCTCCCCTTGCGTGCCATTCAAGGTCCTATCCTGGCCCTCAACCTGTCTTTCCAGCCTACCCTCTCACCCTCCCCACCAGGCAGGCTGGTCTCCTCACTCTGCCCCTAACACACCTTAAACATTCCCGTCTCCACGCCTTGACTCACGTCTTCCCTCCTGCCTGGAATGCCCTCCCCATTCCTGCCTACCTGCTCTGTGCCAGGCCAGAAGCCACTGCTTTCAGCCCACCCGGGCCTGTGCCAAGGGGAGATCGGGGCTGAGCTTTGGGCCTCAAGTCACCTCCATTTGCCAACCACCCCAAGCTACCCCCAAGTAATCCCCATGCAAACACAAAGCACCCCCAAAGGCCAGCCATCCCTGAGCCCCTCCAATATGGGACTTCTGTCCACCAGTAGAGTCACTCTCCACTCAGTCCTGAAGGATAGGTCTTTATGGTCCCCACCTTACATAGAGGGAAGCTAGGACTCAGAGAGGGTGAGTAACTTCCTCATGGTGTCCAGCAAGGACTGCCCAACTCTCAAAATCTTTGCCTTCTCTGTCAATCTCCAGGCATGACTGCCCCCCCACCCCTGTGAGATACTTCCCAGGGAGTCTTCCTGTGTGATCTGAGCCCTCAGCCTTCCCAAGCTCCCCCACCACTTCGCACCCTTCTTGTTCACCTGCTCCAGCCATCTGGCTCTCCATCTTCTTCCTAAACATTCCAAATTTGCTCCTACCTCAGGGCCTTTGCACTCGCTGCCCCCTCCACCTGGGATGTTCATCTCCCCACACCTGCATGCACAGCTCCTTCTCACTTGTTCTGCCCTCTGAACCCCCGTCTGAGCATCCTTTGAGGTGGAAAGCAGCCCCCACACTCCTCAACCCAGAACCCTGTTTCGTTCCAGACACAGACCTCATCACTGTCTAAATTCCTTTTGCCCATGTATGCCTGTCTTTCTATGCACATTCAGACTGTCCTAGAAACTAAGCACCATGAGGGACATTTTCACAGGCATCAGAGGTGCCCAGAACTGCAGCTGCAAGAACACAAATCTCTGAAGGACAGAGCAGCCAGGGTCACCCAGCAGAGGTGTGGCTCAGTGACCATCTGGGGCCAGAAGCGCTGTTCTAGCTAGACCACTTGCCTCAACCCAAATCCAAAGCTGCAGAGTGGGTCCAAAGAAACAAGAAAGGAGGGAGCAGCAGGCCGACCCCCTCCTCACAGCCCCCATGCCTGTGCCTACTGCACCCCCTCCGACAGGTCCAAAGGATCCCGGTCTCCAGGAGATGATCAGTGTTGTACTGTAAGTGTTTGTGAATGTGTATGCTACTATGAAGTGGCACTGATATGTGACTGCTACTTTGTTGCACCTTCTTCTTGATCCTTTAGCTCCAGGCTTGAGTTCAGGCTTTTAGCATTTTCACAGATACTTGTAATGCTCTGTAGGGCAGAGGCAAGAACAGAGAAAAGGTGACAAAGACAGAAAGAGGGGCATTGAGTTTAGAGAGAGAGGTGTCCAGGTAAACAAGAAAGCCAGCGAGCATTAGAGAGACCCAGAGGGAATGACACCGATGCCGCTAGACAGATGGACAGAGCACCAGTGAGTGATGCAGACAGCGCAGTGACGCTCCCGAGAGCCTAAGCGCCACCGGACAGCCTTGGTTCTCTCACCTCTAACAGGACCAGTCTTACCACTGCCCCGTGCCTCCTCTTGGTGGGAAATGTTGGCACGTTCCTCCTCTGACAGGTTTCCACCTTCCGCAGTTTCTGGTTTTACTGTCAGAAGCACAGTCTCAATCTGTGCCCTTAGCACTTGCTAGGGCGAGCACCATTCAGAGTGCTCTTATAGGAATGGCTGCGTTGGGGTCTCACCCTCTCCCTTTCTCCATCTTACAGATGTCACCCCCAGTCACTGTGGGGATGGGGGAGTGCCGAGGGGAGGGGGTTGTGAAGCAGGTTTGACCTCAGCTCTGCCAAAGGCTTAAGGCTGCACCTTCCTCTCCAGCTATGAGTCTGGGCAGCTGGTCTCAAGTTTTGCCTTCCCTGCGAATCCCTGGGGACTCCTTCAAATGCAGGTTCAGATCTCCAGGTCTGGGGTGGGGGTGGGGCTGCAGTTTCACACTCAAAAGAGCAAGAAAGTTGAAGAGAGTCACGTGGGCCTCAGCCTGCTAACCCCAGGTTGGCAGTTCAAAGCCACCAGTTGATCTGTAGGAGAAAGCGGAGACTGACAGTTCCCAGAAAGATTGGCAGCCCCCTATTGGCTGCCTGGGAGTCCACATTGGGTTTGGCTTGTGTTTTCAGGACTCTAAGAATTCAGTCCAGGCGCGCTGGTGGAAGCGTGGCTATGGATTGAACTGCTAACCACAGGTCAGCTGTTTGGAACCTGCAGCTCCCCCGTCTACTCCCATAAAGCGCTACAGCCTCTGAAACCTCCAGGGGCCGTTCCACAGTGTGCCATAAGGTCACTGTCAGCCTGAATTGACTCCACGGCACGGAGTTTAAATTTGAGTCTGAAGAGCCCGGTGGCCACAGAGCCAGCCCCTCCCCAGCCCCACCCCACTGCCCGCCTCAAAGTGTGTCAGCTTTCGCTCCTCAACACTTCCTCTTGGTCTGTCCTCCAACTCCCGGGAATTCCCCCTCAAGCACAGCAGGCTGCTCCTTCGCACAAAGACATCCGCACAAAGATGTTCATTGTGGCATTGTTTGGGGGGGGCGGGGGGGGGGGCTGGAAATGGCCCAGGCGTCCTCCAATCAGGGACAGCTGGATACGCACGAGGAGTCTGCCCAGCCCTTAAAAAGGATGGCGGTGGAGAACTCAACCTGCTCACGGCTTCTGACCCAGAGACTGCACTTCTAGGAACGCGTCCCGTGGAGAGACTTGCATGTGGACCGAAGATGTTTGCACAAGGCTGGCTGCTGCAATGCGTGGTGGCGAAAGTCTGCGAGCCACCCAAATGCCCAGGCCCCAGGGTTCCACCCTGGAATGGGAAGCACAAGGTCAGCAGTTAGAAGCCTCCAGCCAGAGAAAGAGGAGGCTTCCTACTCCCATAAAGCATCAGTCTCAGAAACCCACAGAGGCAGGTCTATGCTGCTGCAACAGACCTAGTGACCAGATTTTAAGCAGGACATCATTGACCAGGGGATTGGGGGGGGGGGTCCCTGATTAAAAATTTGGTCTATATGGAGCGACAAAGATGCTCATAGAGCACAAAAATGGTATTGTCATATGTTTATTTTAATTTAAAACAACGTGGGACAAGTTGTTAAAAAGTGGGATGTCTGATCATCTCACAGTAGGGCCACTCACTGGCAATATGCGTCATAAGAAATGATCCCGAGAGATCATGGTCCGTTTCCACAGGAGAGCACCACGCTACCGTAAAACTAATAGAACAAGCACTCAAACCAACCAGGCCCCTCCCCGTACTCCCGCGTGGACCCTCCCCAAGATGCTAGTGGAAATACCAAGACATAAAAGACGTGTGCGCAGTCTTCCTTCAAAAAGAAAGAGCAGTCGCGTCTGTGCTGGTACTGGTGGCTCCATGCAGACTTTGTAGAGAACCCCTCAAGCAGTGGGTCCAGTGCTGGCGAAGAGAGGGTGGGAACTGGGGGGAGAGAGAGCAGGGAGCGGGGGGGAGTGCTGAGGCAGGATGGAGGTTGACTTTCATTGGGCACTCAATGTGCCTTTGTTATTTGGTACCATATGAATGTTTGGTCTTTAGGGAAACATTGGTTTTTTTGAAACAGTGTGTCATGGTAGAGGAATACCATGTGTGTGAATATGGGGAATGCTTGTGATGAGCTATGGGGGGGGGAAGTAGGTGACCCAATTGACATGGCTGAATGAATAGTCACATGTATCCATGAGTGCAGGTGCAGAGAGAGATGGCTAAAAGGGCAGTGGACAGATTGCAGACAACTGAAGCTGCTGCTCTAGCTACACGTACATGGGGTCAAGGAGCAGGCTCACCCTCGGAGAGATGCATGGATGCCATGGCTACTGGAGCAGCGGTTGTGGGGAGGGGCAGGACCGGATGGATGGATGGACTGGATGGATGGATGGATGGATGGATGAATGGATGATGGACTGGATGGATGGATGGACTGGATGGATGGATGGACTAGATGGATGGATGGATGGATGGACCAGATGGATGGACTGGATGGATGGATGGGTGGGTGGATGGACGGATGGATACTATGGCTACTATAGCAGGGATTGTGAGGAAGGGCAGGACCTGATGGATGGATAGATGGATGGATGATGGAGCTGATGGATGGATAGATGGATGGATGATGGAGCTGATGGATGGATGGATGGATGGATACCAGGGCTACTATAGCAGGGATTGTGAGGAAGGGCAGGACCTGATGGATAGATAGATGGATGGATGATGGATGGATGGATGGATGGGTGGATGGATGGATAGGTGGATACCATGGCTACTGTAGCAGGATTATGGGGATGGCCAGGACCGAGCAGCATCCCCTTCTCTTCACCATAGGATTGCTATGGATCAAGATCAGTTCAACAGCATCTGCAGCAGCAGCTCTATTACTACATGTAGTTATAGATAGTAGAAAAGTTAATCCGCATCCAGTGGGCGGACACTATTGTTTCTCTTACTTCACAGATAGGGAAACTGAGGCCAGTAGCTGAATTCACCTGCCCAAGGTCTCACCCTCAGGGGGAGGGTGTGTGTGGAGGGGGGTGGTGTAGAGAAGATGAAGCAATGAATCAAAGCATGGCTCAATCTGTGTGTGTGTGTGTGTGTGTGTCCCTGATCCTCTCTCTGTCCTTGTCTCTGCCTTTCTCTCACTCTCTCCTTTGAAAGAACAAAGTTTTTAAGCACAAGCAACCTCATTTCACCACCCCCACGTCCCCCAGGCAACTCTGCATCTCCCTCCCCTGTACCCCCATTCCTGAGGGGCTTCCTCTCAAGGCCCCTGGTGTGGAGAGCCACAAAAACAATGTCATAAAACCGTGTGTCTGAGAATCAAACATAGGGAGGAAATTGTTCCAGATAGGCGCCACACACCGGGGCTGACCCTTGATGGGAATGGGGACCGGGAAAGGAAACAGAGAGTGAGAGAGAGGTGTCAGGAGCACTTTGAGGACCATGCCCGTTCTCTGCACCTGGGCTGGGGATGAGGCAGTCACAGGAAAATGCTGCTGAAGGTCAGGGGTGGTGGTGGTAGTGTGGGCGTTCTCTGGAAGAGACACGTGGAAGAATTGAGAACCAGAGAACGAGAACAAAGTCAGGCGATGTCCTGAGGCCAGATGTGGGCTTTTTGCCTGGTGATTTTTGCCCTGCAAGTGCGAAACTGTTCAAAACAAAGAGTTGGGGAGATCCGTGGCGATGGGGGACTGGGGAAGGAAGACTGGCTACAAAGGGGCACCAGAGTATTTTCTAGGATTCTGGAATATTCCACCCCATGAAAATAGTCTCCACCTTGCTCATGTCGGTGGCCCCACAGCTGAGAAGTTTTATCAAAATGCATATCCTCTCAAAAAAGGTGAATTCTCTGTATGGAAATGTTCCCTCCAGAAAACAGGCTTTTCAACAACAACAACAAAAAAAAAAAAGTAGGGGAGACTAAGAAGCAATTTATACCACCCCCTGGGTCTGCAGTGAAACCTGGCAGGGGTCTGGCCTGCCAAGGGCCCCAAAGATCAGGTGCATGGAGAGGATCCCAGCCCCCAGAAGCCCCAAACCCTAGGACTGGCCTCAGATCACACAGGGCAGCTGGAACCTCCTTGGAGCCTGCTTGGCCTTAATCCAGGCTATCCCATCTCCCCAGGGCTGCGAGCGAGGCGCTGGGTGACTTCCTGGAGAAAGCCAGTCTGGGAATCCCTCAGGAAGGACAGACAGTCAGCACATAAGTCAGTCAAGACATTGTTGGGTCCTCTCCCTACCACGAAGCCATAGCCCGAGCACAGGGCCCAGGGGAAGAGAGCTGCTGGCCCAAGGCCACACGGCAGGTCTGGGGCAGCGCTGTCTAGAGTGGGGCCACACTACAGCCTTGTGTCCAAGATCCGGGCATCCAACCTCCCCTGTCTCAGGTGAGACGACTGAGACCCAGATCGGCAGAGGAAGGCAGAGCAGCGAATCCGGGGCCCAGTCCCTGCCGCTGCGGTTTTGTTTGCAGCTACGTGGTGTGCCTCCCAGAGGCTTGGTCTGGGGGCGTGAAGGGTGGAGTGGGAGTCTTCATTGGGATTGTCCCCTCTGGTGTCCCCACTGTCCTCTCCTAGCCGCCACCACATCGGAGCAGGGTGCTGGGGGCGGGGAGGGTGCAGGGGTCCCACACCCGCTCTCTCCCCTCCCCTCTGCCCCGGGGAGCACCCACATGGCAAAGAGCCACGGATTCTGCCCAGCCCACGAAACTCACCTCACCCAGAACCTGTTTCAACTCCTCCAGAGCTCCTTGGCAGTGGTGGAGGCCTCATTACATGATGCCAGCGCCTCCCACACACCACCAGGGGAAGGGGAGGGGGCCAGGCACCAACAATGGAGCTCTGTGACCCGGGCTAAGCCCCTCACCCTGCTCAGAGACCCAGCCCCAGCCCTAAGGGGGGCCTCAAGACAGCACAGGGCCCGTGCCAAGCTCCACCAGGGACTAGGGGCCTCACCCGAGAGCCGGGCACCAACCCTGCCATCCTCTCTCCCTGGGCAGGTCCCATGGGCCCCGCGGAGTTGTTTAACCTCCTTAATTAACCGGCAATGATTAAGAGGCCACCTTGGAAGGGCCCCGGGGCTTCAAGCAAGGCTGGGGAGGGGGGAGCCTGGAACAAGGTGGGCAAGACCTCCCAGTCCTGGCAGGCTTGAGACAGCCTCCTCACTCGAAAGGGGAAGGGGTCCCCCATGCCACACCAGAGAGCCGGGGGCAAAGCGGCCCTTCCTTCCAGGCTGGGCTGTGTGGCACCGAGAAAGTAGCCTCGCCTCTCTGTGCTTGCATTTCCACGGAGAGGAGGGCAAGGTGATTAATGACTATTTGTGAGAAGGTCTCAGAGATGCCGCTGATAACAAGCCCGACTATTATTCTGGGAAGGCATGGAGGAGTGTCTGAGCCCATAATTACCACGAGGATAAAAACAGCAAAGAACAGCCAGGCCTCGCCCAGCCCTGCCCCTTGCCCCCACCCCCATACCCACCCTCTTGCCTGGGCAGGGGCTCCTCCTGAGACCCAGATCAGGTCCCTGGGTTTTCTTTCCTTCCAAGAGTCTCCAACCATAACCGTCCATGCCTTCACTCACTCACTCATGTCCCAAAGGCATTTTGGGCACCTACTGTGTGCTGGCAACAGGAAACAGCCAAGCCCAACACAGTCCCTTCAGATGGGCCCTGGGAGGAAGTCGAACATGAAAGCAAACCCCAAATATACAGAATTGAAGGGGTGCCCTAGGGAATCACTGGGGGAACTTTGCTGGGTGCCCCGTGAGGGCCTTGCCGGGGGACAGGGGATGGGGAGGGGGTGGTGACTGGATCTCAGAGGCACACAAGAAGCGTGTTCCAGTAGAGGGGACATCTGTGCAAAGGCCCTGTGGTGTGCTGGAGGAGCCGGGGGCTCTGAGGGAGGAGGAGGGTCTTGTGGGGAGGGAGGGGGGAGGGGGGAAGGAGGATGGAAGCCAGGTCTTGTGAGATGCCCGGAGGAGCCTGAACGATGTCCTTTGAACGGTGGGGACCCCTGGGAGAACGTTGAGCAAGGGAACTAAAGGGTGGCATCCTCTCCCAAGCACAGTGTGCAGGGGCTCAGCTCCCAGGGCCTGCCCCCTACCCATGGGCCAGGGGAATGAAATCCAAATGGCTGAAGAGCCTAAGGATGACCCACTGGCCTGTTTGTAGGCATGTCTCCTCCATGAGGTTCAAATCCTAGCCCCACCCTTTCCTGGCGGTATGATTCTGGGCCCCCATTTCCTCACATTGGTGAGTTAAATTCTCAGGAACTCATAGAGCAAGAATTCCCTACATTTGGGAGCAAGGATCCCAGGGGACCCCCTGTTGAAGAGGACAGGCAGGTGCCACTGAGACCTTGGGAGCCATGCCTCTCTGGGCCTGTGTTCAGATTCTGGCTCTGCTTCTGCTACAAAGCAGGTCCACTCATCCAACGGACTTCCACGAAGACATGCACAGAAAATCAGCCAGTCCTGGTGCCCCAGTCATGTTTCTCATTCAGCTCCTCAAGTCTCTCTGCCAGCCCCCACCCTGCCTGGGCCCATCATCACCACACACAGGCCTGGATTTCACAGCTCAGCAACTGTCCAGTCTTCCCACTGCCCCCAGAGTCCCCACGAGCCCCACCAGACCCTGCACATGTCCTTAGCCACCTCTCGTACTACTCAGGTCCTCCCACTCTGCCCTGCAGCCAGCCTGAGTGACTTCCAGTTCTCTGGTGTTCTGGCCATCCTGCCTCCGCCCTTTGCACATGCCGTTCCTTCTGCCGGGCACGCCCTTCCTCCCACTACTCAGCCTGGGCTGACTCCTCCCCCATCCCCTTGTGGGAGACCGTCTGGGGCTCTTCAGGACTGCCACATGCTGTCTACTCAGCACACAAGTCCTTCCTCCATTACTCTTTCTGCTGGTGAGGCCTGTACTGCCCTCTGACACGCTGCAGTCTCAGCTAGACTGGGGGCATCCCAGAGACAGGAGCAAGGTCTCAGACCTTGCCCCCTCTACAAGGCGTAGAAGGTGTTTAGGGAGAGGAGATGGGGAGTGGAGAACATGGGTGGCTAGGGTGAATTGAGCTGACAGAGTGATGTTTCACAGATGGAGTGAAGTGCAGATGAACCGAGTCTGGATGAGAGACATGAAGGGACTTTCAGTAAAGTTGTTGTGTGCCGGGCTGAGTTGAATTGGAATTCATGGCACTGAGGTGAAGTTAGTTGGTGTGGGTTCAGGGAGCTGAACTGATGTCAGCTGGGATGAGTGGAGGGAAGCCGAATTCCACTAAACCCCTCTGAGGAGAGTTTTCACCTGAACTGAGCTGACCTGAGTTGAGGTGTGTGAAGTTGGCCTAAGTTGAGTTCAAATAAACTGAAGTGAATTGAGTTAATTGAAGTGACGTGAACTAAGTTAAAATAAAGAGAGCTGGACTGAATAGACTTGATCTAAATTGAGTTGGGTTGGGTTGGGTTGGGTTGGGTTGAGTTGAGTTGGGATGTGATGGGATGGGATGGGATGGGTTGGGATGGATTGGGTTGAGTTGAGTTGAGTTGAGTTGAGTTGACATGGGTTGGGTTGGGTTGGGCTGGGTTGGGTTTAAACTGAGCTGAACCCTGGTAGTGTAGTTGTTATTCATTTGACTGACATTCACCAGGTCAACAGTTCAAAACCACCAGCTGCTCCCTGGGGGAAAGACAAGATTTTCTACTCCCATAAAGAGTTACAGTCTTTGAAATCCGCAGGGACAGTTCAACTCTGTCCTAAAGGGTCACGGTGTGTCAGAATTGACTTGATGGCAGTGAGTTTGTGGATTTGGGGGGCTTGGTGGAGTTAACATGAGCAGCACCTCGCTGGGTTGAGATAAGCTTTGAGTCACACTACATTGAGCTGTCTGAATTGAGCACATGTTCTACAGTCTTTTTTCCCTTTATTACCTCTCCCCTCCAAAGTTATAATGTTCCTCTTATATCTGCTCATAGTCTAGACATACCAGGAGGCTTCAGAAAGTCTGTGTGGAAAATGGAATTAAAAGAAAATGGACTTTATCCACAAATTTTGAAACCCCTTCTCCTACCCATGCTTTATACATTAGAAAGATTAAAATGTTTTCACCCCAAGAAACAGCTTCCCTGAGGGTGATCTTGCCTCCCTTGTCCTCAAGAATGTGTTCAATTGAACTGAGCTGAGGTGAAACCAGCTGCACTTCTTGGAGGAGGCATCTTGTCTTCCTGGAGGACAAAGGTTCTAGAACAAGCTGGCACACGTGAGGCAGGGGCAGAAGTTAGGCCAACCTCAGTTCAAATCTGGCTTCAATAAATCATCGCTATGGGTCCCCGTGAGCCTCATTCATGCCCTTAGCCCTGGTTTTCTTTCTGTGACTCGGAGACATCCTAGGAGAAGGAACGGAGCTGCAGACTCTTGAGGAGATGTAGTTTGGGATGTTGCCATCTGCTGAGGGAGGTGGAGTGGCAGGAGGAACAAGGAGGAGAAGGATGGGGGTGAAAACAGTGGGACCTTGTGGGACATGGGCAGGAGTCTCTCAGGGCAGTGGGAAGCCATGGGAAGCTACTGCACAGAGAGGGTCTGTGAGCCAACCTTGTGTGAATGGTTCCTTCACTGTCTGTGCTGTGGAGAACTCCCAGGGGAACAGGAATGGGAGGGGGGCGCGCAATGGGGACCTTGAGGTAGCCGTGGAAGAGGAGCATGTATTATCTTGACAAAGGAACTCTCTAGGCCAAACTTCTGGGCTGCGTGACTGTGGACAAGTCACGTCATCTCTGAACCTCAGTTTCCCTCTCTGTAAAATGGAGTCAATAGTAGTCCACACAGGAGAGACCAGACTCCGGAGAAGGACAGCCTGCTTGCTAACACAGAGAGGCAGCGAGGGAGAGGAAGCCCCCCATGAGATGGGCTGATGCGATGGCTGTCTCGAGGGGCTCAAGCCCGGGAACGATCGCTGTGCGCACGGTGGGAATCGACACGGTGGATCCTACCCACAGAGCAGCACCCACATCTGTGGAGGAAGGTGAGAACTGAAGGTCAGAAAGCATCAGCTCCTGTTGGGAGACCACCCTACAAGTGATGGGTGGCAGAAACATCAACTCCTGGGGACAGGGATGCCTCTGCCCATTCAATGTTGACTTCCCAGGGCCTACATCACTGACTGGTGCACAGTGGGTGCTCGAGAAACAGGTGCTAAAGATAGGAGTCAAGGAATGACTGGCACACAGTGGGTGCTCAGGAAACAAGTGCTAAAGACAGGAGTCAAGGAATGACTGGCACACAGTAGGTGCTCAGGAAACAGGTGCTAAAACAGGAGTCAAGGAACAACCGGCACACAGTGGGTGCTCAGGAAATAGGTGCTATATACTGGGTTGCGCTCAACAAGTGCCTGCCTGCTGGTTCAAAGGAATTCATCTTTTCACCAGACATCCCTGTACCCCGAGCTGTGCTCTGTCATCCTCACAGCAACCCAGGGGGGTGAGGGATCAGCACAGAGGAAACTGAGGCCCCAAGAGGGTTATCTGTGTACCCAAAGTCACTCAGTTGCTCACTTGACCTCTACTCATTTGGGCCCCACAGTCCACGTACCACTGCTGGTCTCTCCCAGCAGCCCTTGTGGCCAACCAAGCGCTCCCTCATAGTCCCTCCAAGAAATGGGGCCTGCGGGTGCCCCGCCTGAAAGCCGGGGCTGCTGAGTCCGTTTGAGTCCGCCCGATTCCGAGTCTGCTCCTGTAAAGGTTACAGCCCTACGAACCCCACGGGCCACCGAGTCCGTTCTACAGGGCACTGAAGAGGCAGCCTCCACAAGACAGCAACCCGGTTCTGGCTGCTCAGTCGCCACGCCTAGGGGAGGACGCGTGAGGGCCCCAGGGTGCCCAGTAGATACAGGCTTGGATGTGTGTGTGCAGCCAGGTTGGGGCATTGATGGGGTGGGTGAGTCAGGACCCTGCAGCCACTGTCTCCAGTTCGGCTTCATCCCCGAGCCCCCTCCCTCACTGCCTCGTGCATGGGACCACTGCTTCTCGCTCAGATCACTCATCCCGCAAATACTCAGGGACCTCCTGTGACACTGGGACTCCCAGGAGGCCTCCTCTTCCAAAAAGCTGCTAATTGAGGAAGGTATTTAGGCAAATAAAAACTGCAAAGCGGGTCCCGTCAGAGGCCAAGAGAGGCTCCAATGGCCGGCCTCCACCCTCTCTCCCTGAGTCAGCCTCCCAAGAGACCTTCCCCAGCATCTGTCTCTTCTCTGGGTCTTACAGCACAGAGAGACTCTCCTGGGGACCATTAGCCAGTCCCACGGTCTGAACAGGGCTGGGACGAGGTGAGCCTTGCGGCTGGGTTCCTGGGGCCCATCCTGGGTCTCCTCACACCCTCTGGCTTCTCAGTTAAACCCAGCTTCCTCCAAGCTTACTCTGCTGGCTGACTGCTGCGTCCCCACAAAGTCAAGCACCCTTTCCCCATCTGCAGCACACGCACACATGCACACACATCCGCACACATGCACACACATCCACACACGTGCACACACACACGCACAAACACGCGGGTCTTGCAAGCCATTGCTGCATGCATCAGGGAGGGCAGGTCAACCCACTTCCCAGATGAGAAGTCCGCAGCTTTTGTCCACTCAGGTGGTAGGTGCCAGAGCCAGGATTCATACCCATGCCAGCCTGACACTTGAACCCCTGTGCTCGGGCACCGGCCTGCCGGGTGCCACCACCACATACCAGGTCGTGACAATGTGCCTGACACCATGTGCAGCGCTTCACACCCACCCCAGGGAGAAGCCAGCCAGGCCTTGTGTCAAGGACGTGGAGATTGAGAACACTGAGACTGGCACCCAGGCCTAGCTGAAACCCCAGGCCGTGCTTCCCTGGGGGCCACTGAGATGGCACAGATTGAGAGAGCCAGGACCTGCCCAAGAAGGGGAACTCTGGGCTGAGCCCTGGTGGCATAGTGGTTGTGCGCGGGACTGCGGCCCACTGGGTTGGAGGTTCAAATCCAGCAGCAAGGCTGGGCCTCCTACTCCCACCACCAGAGGGCAAAAAAAAAAAAAGAGGAACTCAAACACTCTCCCCTCCCATGAAAGAAGGGAAGACTGCACCCCGTCAAAGGCAGGACACTTGGGAGACCTGGGAAACAAGGCTGCCTGGCTGTGAGGCCCGGCTCTCGGGGGTGTCCTTGTCATAGCAGAGCAGTGCTCTTGTTCAGGGCCAGGCAGTGAGTCCAGACTCAGAGGAACACGACGCAGACAAGGCAAGGCTCGGGGCCGACCTCACCCTCGGCGGGGCACGTGGGCCCCTGCTGCAGCAGTCGTGTCCCTCTGCCTCGCCAGGGCTGGCTTCTTCCACTCAGACCTCGATGGCTGCATGCCCTTCTCCGGGGACGGGTGCCTCCTGATCACCCGGGCAAAGTGTGTAAGGCAAAAATCCCACCCTCGTGGCTTCTAAGAAGCACGCTGACCATACTTCCTCCAGGACACGTGTGCTCCTGCTGCTGGCAGGCCGTGGGATGTTCGGCAGTCTCCGTGGACACCACCACTGCGCTCCGCCCACAACCCTGTGGCTTCTTCATTGTCGCCTGGCTTCTGCAGGCATGCGAGACGATTGAAAGTACCACGGCTTGGGTTAGGGACCTTGCCGTCCTCTGAGCGGATGTCTGTGCTTTGGAACGTTTTCGGGAAACCTTTGGCAATCGGTTCGCCCAAGGCTACCTGGTCATTTGATTTCTGGATGGCCACTTCCGGGGACATTGATGGTGGATCCTGGTACAGGGAAATCCTTGGCTCCCTTCTGGAATGGAGACAGATGTGTTCCCTGTGCACGGAGCAGGAGAAAACATGAAGAATGGCTGGCACCCCGTTCCCTTCATTTGCTTAATTCTTCCTACACCCCCTGAGGAGGGGAGGCAATTATTCTTGCTTCCATTTTTCAAATGGGGAAACTGAGGCTCAGAGAGGGACATGAACGGAGCCAAGGGGGAGGAGGGCTGAGATTCAAGCCCACTGCAGTGCCTATGCTCCCTCAGCTCTCCTCTGTCCGCCCGTTTCAAGATGCGCCTTCTCCAGGACCCCACCCCTCCTTTCGTACCTGCTCCTGGGCCCTATTGGGGTTTCCCATATCTCAGGCTTCCTCTGCAAACCCCCCTCTGCCCTCGGGACCCTGGGCCTGCCAGAGCCTGCTGGCCCTGTGATGACTAAGCCCCCAGGCATGACCCACGCCCCCGGTCCCGGCCTCATGCCCAGTGACCTCAGCCGGCTAGACCAGGGTGGGGGGGATGGGGAAGCAGTGGGGGATGGCTGTGCAATGATGGGGTCCCTGCCACCACCCGCCTGGCCATCCGAGAAGGCGGTAGGTTTACCAAGAAAAGGAGGAAGACGACTTGGGCAGAAGGCAAGAGGCGCGTGGCCGTGGTGAATCAACACCCAGAGGTCGGGTGGAGGCCTCACTGGTGGACATCGCAGTGATGCTGGGCTGGGGGCCAGCAGCCCCCAATGGGTCCATAGCAGCAGAAGGACCTGGGAAGGACATGGACCTGGAAAGGAGAATTGCCCTTAAATCTGGCCAGCAGCCCCACAGAGCAAGATCCTTCCACCTGGTCCATGGGGGAGAGCAGGAACAGAGTCAGGTGCCATGCCATGCAGCATCTGAACCAAAGGCTCAGACCCCCCCCCCCCCCGGGGACTAGAGTCAGGCCTAGGCCCTGCCCCCTGTGACCATGGGACCTGGGACACGTTAGAGCACCTCTCTGTGACTAGGCTTCTTGGCCTTCACGAGGGACAGAACGGGGTAGCAACCTCACAGCCTACTTGGTGGGGCCTGGGGGCCGGGCCGGGGCTGATTTCCAGAGAGGACGGGGCAGAGTTGGCAGTGAGAGTCTGGAAGTTCCGTCCCTTTCAGAAGAGATTTTCTCAGCCATTAAACCGGTCTCGATGTTGAACGAAAGAAAGCTTGACTCTCTCAGAAATCTGCCTCCCAGGTTGGCTTACCTCCCCAGGTCTGCCTACACCTCCCCCTGCACACCTGGATTGGAGCTACCAACAATGTGGGGGGGCTTCAGTACTCAGCTGGCGGTGACCGAATCGGAAACAGGCCTTCGACAGCGAAACCCAACCAAAAACACAACCGTCAAACTCCCGGTTGATGAGTCCAGGCCAAGACGTAGCGACCGTAGAGGACAGGCTAGACCCGCTCCTGTAAACATGGAAGACTCCTTCCGTGCAGGAGTCGAAAGGCCTGTCTGCCTCCCAACGTGGAAACATGCCAAAATATCTCCAGCCAGGAGAGAATCTCAATATCCGAAGCATTCCCACAGCAGGTGTCATCATTTTGTAACTGGCACCTGGGACCCATCAGATGCTCTCTCTTCCCTGCTCAAACCCCGGCCATGGCTCCCACCATCTTCGGGATCAAATACAACGAAAGGCCTCATTCCAGTCCGCAAGGTTCTGTGTGGTCTGCCCTTTCCAGACCTTGAGGTCGCTCCCCGCTGCCCACTCCCCTCCAGCCACAGCGGCCTCCCCCCTGTCCCAGGCCTGGCCCGAGTTATTTCTGCTCTTAAGTCCACTGCACAGCCTGTTCCTTCCACCCAAAGTTCTTCCTTCTCTCCCTCTCCAACGGGTCACCCACCCCTCCCTCTCTGAGACACTCGCCAGCTTCCACCCCAGGGAGACACATCTGGATCCTGTCTTCCTATCAGCATGGCGCGCTTGGCCCCCTGCCCCTCGTTCCTGCGAAAATCCACGCAAAATGGAAAGAGAAATGGCCAGGAAAGAGTTTGAGTCATTTGTTTGCAGGCGCTAATTAATTACTAAGCTTGAAAACTCGATTTCCATTCTTCCTTTTTTCCCCCTCTCTGCCCTTTGAGAATGTTTGGAATCCACATTGTTTCCCAATGCAAAGTGTGTCAAGTTTATTTTTAGCAAATGCACATGATGGCTGGGGCTGTTATTCATCCGTGCCCCCCCCCACTACCACCACCGCCACCAACCACGTCAGTGGAGAGCTGGTCAACCACAAAGCGTGCGGGCTGCTTAATGCTCTTCAGATGTGACTCCTGAGAGGCCCGAAGGTCTGTACCGGACCCTAGTGCATTCAGGTCAATGGATCCCAAATTGTGGACGGAGGCTCCGGGCTGCAGTTTCTCCTCCAGGCCAGGAGAGGCACTGTGAGGAGAGGCAAAGAAAACCATTTTGCCCAGGGTGACTGAACAAATGCTTTTCCCCCCACCCACCAAGCAACAGGAACTCTGGCCACGTGGTGGTTTCTCTTTGGCCTGTGGTCCGCATGGCTGGCTGTTTAAAATAAAGTGACCAAATTTTAAGTGGGACACCATTGACCAGGGGTGGGGGGTGAGGGTGGGGATTTTTGATTAAAAACCTGGTCTATAGGGAGCAAAAAAAAAAGTTCATAGGATGCAAAAGTAGTATTGTAATATATTTAGATTAATTGTAAAATGCCACAGGACGCTGTTAAGTTGTTAAAAAGCGGGACGTCTAGTCACCTTAGTTTAAAACTAGCAGCTCCGAGGGAGAAAGACTGGACTCTCCATGACAGCCTCAGAAACTCACTGGGAATCGCTTGGGCTCCATGGCAGTGAGTTTGGTGTTTCTGGTTCACTTAGAAATGGGAGCCCGAGTGGCATTGTGGGATAGATGTTGGGCTGTGAGAATTGTAAGGTCCATGGTTCGAACCCACCTCCCACAAGATCTTACAGAGCAGAGGAAGTCACTGTGAATCCGGATCAACTTGGTGCCAGGGGTCCGGGTTCAAGGTGCGTGAGCGCCTAGTCCCTTGATTCATCCTTTAGAAGAGCAAGGAGCGACATCTAATTCATTTCAGGTACAACCAGGGAAGGAAAGCACACACATACACCCCGGTCTGTCCAGCTGGTGCTCCTGTGACTTCTCCACCCCTTCCATACGCCCAGGACTTACCCTCAGCCTCTCGGACAGTCCAGGTTGAGGAACGAGGCAGCCTGTGCCAGACTGTCCTCCAAAGGGCGCTCCAAGTCCCCTTGGGCTTTTTCAGAACCCACTTCCTGCCCTGAGATGAGGCCCAAAGGTCTACCCTTGGAGTCTGCCTGATGGAGATCAGAAAGGCCGTGTCCCCGCACCTGCTGGGGACCCGGGCACTGTGTCTGCCCTGGCCTCTCGGAGTGCCAGGGCTTGGCACCCAGTGGGTGCAGAGCGGAGCCTCACCAAACGATTGTGAGCAGACACACAGCAATCGAGTCCCTTGCCCTTTCCAAGCCTCAGTTTCCCATCCTGAAAATGGGTAAATGACCTCTGAAGTCCTTGAACAGGGATCGCAAACTCCACTGCCCACCAGGGCTAGCAAGTGGCATCACATGGAAAGGAGGCCAGGGCCCTGTCCTCCCAGTGGGGATGGCTGCTCCCTTGACTGGGACACACAGGACTGGAAGCCGGCGGGCTGGGCCGGTCCCATTGCTCAGGAAACACCAGGAAACTGGATGTGGGGGGTACAAGGTCCTCGTTTGCTAGCGCTGGCCCCCTTCTTCCAGCTTTCAGCAAAAGCAGTTCATGCGAGTGCCAAACCCAATGCATCTTGAGGCCAGCCCAGCCCCTGGGCCACCAGCTCCAGAACTCAGCATTCGGTGTTTGTGGCCTCCGAACAAGCCTGTCACGCCCAAGCCTGGGACAAGGGGCTGGGATGGAGAAGGCGGTGAGCCTCACCCCATGTAGGAGTAGCTATTATCCCAGCTTATGGGAGGGCCAGGCTGGGCTCGCCGGAGTTGGGCTGAGGGCATGGCCTACACAGCTCTGCCTTTGCTTAATTAAGGAAGCCGATAATAATCTAGGCGGAGCGTGGAGATAGGTGGAGAATGAGTTAGCAAACTGCGGCCGGCTGATTGTATCTATTGTAAAAAACCCAGATATAATATCAGATTAGTACATTTTGTGTGCCTATTATAACAGCATGTCATTATGGGATGTGTTATAATTAAGGCCTGAGCGGGCCCCCTTCTCTCCCTGACTGCAGGTCCGGGCACAACTTCTCCTCTTAACTCCCTCCTGGCCAAAAGCAGCCCACAAGTGGTGCGCCCATGCCAACCTGGATGGGTGCACCACTGGCTACATTCCAGGGTGCCAGGCCCTGGGCTGGGCACTGCAGGGATGGGAGTGAGACCTGGGACCAACGAGGCTCTGGACCTCAAGGAGCGCCCAGCCTTGGGGTGAAGGTGGATGATACATTCGGGAAAAAAACAAGTGCACCTCGATGGCAGTACTGGCTGTTGGGGACAGGAGGAGAGGGGTGGGCAGCGAAGGAAGCCTTCTGTCTGGGCCCATCCACCAGGCATCAGCAGGAGACAGGAAGGCTGCTGCAAGGTGCCGAAGCATAAGCTGCCCCCCCCCCCCGACCTGCCGCAGCTGTCTGCTCACCTTTACAAGGCAGACCCTGCACTGAGGGTCAAGGGGGCATCGTGAACCAAATGGACCACCATCCATCCTGGCCGATGCCCAACACATAAACAAGCCAATATACCATCTCTTGCCAGCAGGGAAGAAACATGAAAGGCATGGGGGGAGGAATCCATCGCTTTAGCAGGACAGTCAAGGAAGGCTCCCCTGAGGAGGTGGCTTGCACGAGAGAGGAGAGGAGAGGATTGCTGAGTCAAGCGAGGGATGCAGCCAGGAGATACAGTCCAGGCCAAGAGAGCAGCAGGTGCAAAGGCCCTGCGGTGGGTGGGTTGTGCTTAGTGGTGGAGAGATGGTGAGAAGGCCAGGGTGGCTGGAGCAGGAGAATGAGGCAGCAAGCATGGTGGAGGTATGACATGAACAGGAAACAGATCTCACTGAGGCCTTTGGCCTTCTGTTCCAAGCCGGGAGCCATTGCAGAAGGCAGGATGTAACTTAGGTTCTAACTGGAGGCCTCTGGCCCAGTGTGGCGAATAGATGCTAGGAGCGAAGGGTGGCTGCAGGGAGTCCAGAGAGAGGGCTCCTGCAGGTCCAGGCAAGAGAGAGAGGGTGGTGGCCTGGAGTCCAGGTGTGCAAGGGGGACACAGCTACATCCTGGTTGTGTTCAGAAGGCAGTGCTGACAGCTCTCCTGACCGATGACCTGGTGGGAGATGCTGAGAGAAAATTCCAGGGAGCGCCTGGAAAAATAGAATCCTCATTTCCTAGGGACTAGAGACCATAGCAAGCCCAGTGTCCTCTCCCTGGTAGCCCCCTGGAGAGCCCACCCCAGCCTCTCTCAGGCCAGGAGGGAGAGTGAGGAGTTAGCCCCACCCGGACCTCTAGGCAGGAAAGGGGCACCCAAGGCCTGGCCACAGGATGACACAACATTTAATAATTTCACTGCCAAGTTTTGCAATGGGCGCCTTTTATCGACAGGCAAAGGGTGAGGGATTTTGCAACAGCTCCAACGGGTGACCGTGGTCTGTGCCAGGCCAGAGGAGCATCAGGCCACCAGCACTGTCTTGCCGGGCCCAGAAGGACTGAGTCCCCAGCAGGCCATCCGAGGTGAATGTGGGGTCTGCAGGGAAGACCGATCTCAGAGCCCACCAGATCCCAAAGCAGCATCTCTGCTAGGCTGGCAACCTTGGGCAAGTCACTTCCCCTGTCTGGGAAGACACCCCCTCCCCCGTGCCCTGGGCGGCTCCGTTTCCCTGGTGGAGCTACTGGGGAAGTCCAGGGGGTGTGGACCCACCAGATGACAGCGTCCAAGAGAATGACACCGAACAGACAGTCTGTGTGGGCCCTGTTTCAACAGACATGAGACGCAATCGCAGTTCATTCGAACAGCAAGCAGATGCACTTGTCTCCTTGTAAACAAAAGTCTCCTTGTAAAGCCAGGTTACAGGGATCAGTGACTCCAGAAGGGAAAATCCGCTTGGTGAATCTTCTAAGCGACTCAGTCAAGGAGCCCTGGTGGCGGTAAACGTTGGGCCGCTAATCGAATCAACAGGTCAGCAGTTCAAACCCACCCGCCACTCCAGAGGGAAAGGATGAAGCTGTCTGCTCCCGAAAAGGGGTACAGCCTGGGAAACGCTACGTACGGGGACTGTGCGTTTGAGACCACCAGCCACGCCTCGGGAGAAGTCCTTCTACCCCCTTCAGCAGTTCCTGCCTCGGGAACCCACAGGGGCGGTTCTACTCTGGCCAATAGGGCCGCTGTGAGTCGGCCTCTACTCGACGGCAGCGGGTTTAGATCAGCTGTTCTCAACCTGTGGGTCGAGACCCCTTTGGGGGGTCCCCTGATTCATCACAGGAGCAAAGTGACAGGGATGACCCAGCAATGAAAATAATGCTAGGGTTGGAGGTTCCGCACCAAGCGAGGACCTGCGTGCCAGGGTGGCGCCCTCGGGAAGGTGGAGAAGCGCCGCCCTAGAGGCACACATGACCTGGAACGGGCTGCACAGTGACGCGCTTGGCTTTAAGCTAAGACGGTGCTGGGTCGCATGTGTCTCGATGACGCTGCACTGCCAGCCCCAGGCTTGTCGGTGCCTGTGCACAACACAGGCCGGAGCTGTTGTTCTCGTCATCGCCACCAGGGCCTTGAGAGCCACTGGCTTTGTCCAGGTCCCCGGTGTTACAAAAACGCTATCGTGGCAAAACAGCATTTGGGAACCTGCCTCCATGACGCTTCCGAGAATGAAGCCTTAACGAGAGGCAGAGAGAGAGGAAGATCACAAAAGGCTCCCGCTCTGTGGCAGATGACCCCGCGGACAGTGTGACAGATGTAGAAAATGTACGAAATCATGTTGCTGTTTCAGGGGGAAGAAAAAAAAACAAAGGAACTTGCCATCAAGTCAGTTCCAGCACAGTCCCTACCCCTATAGGACGGGGTAGCAGAACTGTCCCTTACGGAAGGTAAGCCCTTCTCAAACAGAAGCCTCAGCTTTCTCCCTCAAAGCAGCTGGTGGGTTCGAACAGTCAGCCTTGCGGTTAGAAACCCAATACCTACCCCACTGCACAACCAGGGCACTTCAATTTCATGGTGAGTGTTCAGATTATCTGATCAATGTGCCCTTTACACACATCACTCTAGGACTGAATGGAGAGCAAACATTATTAAGGATACTGTCTAAGGGGTCCTGGTGGTGCTTTCAGGTTGCAACTGCTAACCACCAGGCCAGCAGTTCAAATCCCACAGTGAGGCCAGGGGAGAAAGAGGAAGCTGTCTGCTTCTGTGAAGATCTGGGAAAAACCTATAGAGAGTTGCTATGGAGTGAGGTCAAGTCGGTGGAGTGGGGTTTGAGGCAAGCTGTCTCTATGGTGTGTGACATCATGACTTCCACACTGGACATGCACCCTAGAGGCCGCGGTGCCTCCCTGCCACGCCCTACCAGCCCCCCTGCGTCTTCTCTGTCTCTCCCTCCTGTTCCTCTGTCCCTCCCTCAGTGTCTCTGGCAGGCTCTTCTCGACACACTAGCCCTCCGGGACGATGTCTCTTGTCTACGGTCAGTGGCTCTGTTGATATTTATTTTTCATTTGTGAAAGACTCAAGTTTGGGGTATGGATGACAGCTCCACGTAAAGAACACAGAGTTCCCCGCCCCTGGGGCAAGTGGCAGCATCCTGATCGGCAGACGGGAGACTGTCTTCCGCAAGGCTTCCGCTGTGCTTGGATTTGCCATCGACCCCCAGGGACATCTGGCTGAAGACTTCCACGTGGTGTGCGCTGTCACCTCGTATGCACGGACACACAGGACAGCCAGGATCAAAGCTCCCAGAAGGACTGACACCTTTGCATTCTAGGGGTTGGTGAAGAATATTCAATAGACGGCGAGGCCTGCAGGAATGTGTCTTGAAAAAACTACAGCCAGAATGATCTTTAGAATAAAGTGACCAGACGTCCCGCTTTTTAACAATTTAACCACGTCCCGCGGCGTTTTAAAATTAAAAATAAATGTATCGCACTACTATTTTTGCGTTCTATGAATATTTTTTTTTGTTGCTCCATATAGACCACATTTTTAATCAAGAAACGATTACATTTCTTGATGTCAATGATGTCCCGCTTAAAATCTGGCCACTTGACTTTAGAAGTGAGAACGGGGGGACGTCCCCTTTGGACGTGTCAGGAGAGAGAGCCATCCCTAGAGAAGGACCTCGTAATTCGCTCGACACTCTCCCCCAGACCTCCCTCCTCTCTCCGACCGCCTGGGTGGGAGAGAGTCGCAGATTCCTCCAGTCCAGGGGTCCACGGCCCGCCGACAGCCGCAAGATGAGGTTAAGCAAGGACAGCCAGGTGTGACCCCAGCGGAATTCTCCCTCCCAGCGTGGGGGGCGGTGCCTGGCATCAGGGGGTCACGCTGATTGGTGTACGCCAAGCAAGGCCCTCCCCCTTCTGCCGCGTGATTGGCTCAGGCTGGGCATGGGTCTTTGTGGCCAGTGAGAAGGGGGCAGTCTGCCAAAGGGCTTCTGGGAATGGCTTTACCCTCTTTAAGTGCGGCCCTAAGGGCCTTTTCCTGCCCAGCCACGGCGGTGTGAGGAGGAGGAGGGGCCAGGATCGTTGGGCAGCTATCAAGGGGCTCTGCGGAGGGAGGCTGGCCAAACGGCCGGAGGGGAGAACCTGGGGTCTCAGTGTCGCCAGCCTCCCCCTCGCCCACCGTCACTCATTCAGTCGTTCAGCCAGGCGTACTTGAGCAGCCCACAGACGTGGGACGCCAGCGGGGGGGCGGTCAGGAGCACTGTCCAGAGAGGGCCTTGGGTGGGGTTTTCAACCCGCAGAGCCCAGCCTGCTGGTGGTGGGGTCACGTGATTGACGGAGGAAGCCCTTAATCTTGGTCAATGGGAGACTGGACAAGGCAGGAAGGAGCCAGGCAAGGATGTGGTCTGCACCGGACCCCCACCCCAGTGCTGGGGAGGGGGTCTCTGCAATGGGAACTACCCTCCAGAGGTGCTCCCACCCTAATCTCAAAGGACTGAACCTGGGGGGGGGGGGGGGGG